>CM019067.1:155030183-155213580 GCA_009667805.1 Leptobrachium leishanense | reverse complement strand
TTATTTATTTTTTCACTTAAACATACAGGTAAAATCAAAGACCTATTTTCGCCAGATTCAATAGACAGGAATACTGCAATGATCCTGGTGAATGCAATCTATTTTAAGGGACAATGGAAAAACAAATTTAATGTTGAAGATACAAAAGAAGCATCCTTCTATGTCAGCAAGGTAATAGCTTATTATGACAAAACAAAAATCGAATTAAAAGGGCCTAGATTGGATATTATTTGTTTGTCTCAAACAGACCTTTAAATAGTAAAGTGATGAGATTTTCATTACTTGATTTTGCTACTTTTGATGAAGGAGGAATAGCTTCTAGTGTTTTTTAATTAAAAGGTCAAAAGTAAAATGCATTTATGTGTATATACGGTGTTGTGTTCAGTTTGTTGTATATTCTGTGTGTGCATTATGTGCAGTATGTTATGTACACATTATGTATAATGTGTATCTACCTGTGAATGCTGTGTTCTGCATATGCCTGAGTATGTGCAGTGTGTATTTTGATTGCAGTATGCAAAGTGTGTTGTGTACACCGTTTTATGTCTGTGTGTGTGCTGTGACTATAGGTGTAGTGAGTGGTGAGTACTGTGCGTGCAAAATGTGCAGTGTACTGTACACAGAGTATGTGCAGTACGCATGTATTTCCTTGCAGTAAGGGCAGTTTACATACCTGTGTGTGTGCGCAGTAAATATAGCATCTGATGTGCATGTAGCATGTGCAGTGTGTATGTACCTGTGTAAGCATATTGCAAGGTTTACTCTGCATGCAGTATGTGCAGAGCATACAATACACTGTAAACCCTAATGTTGTCCGTACTTATACAATCAAGTAATCTTGGCTAAAATTACTTAAAACTTTACATTTTTGACCCATAGCTCAAAAATATAAGTTGGTTTAACTTTTTTACCCACGAAATGCACAAACTTCATTTTTCAAGTGTTACGAACTCAAAATAATGATTAATTAAAATAACTAATTCTAGTCTTTCTTTGGTGTGATTGGCCATGCAAATAGTTCTGCCTGACAACAAGAGAACTAATGCACAGGTTGGTAAATAAATACAAAAGGAGGTAATTTTCATCTTTTCTGTTGCTGATACAACCCTCATGGATGTAGCCCCATCCAGACCGAGAAACTCCTAGCACCATCACCACCAGCAAAAAAGTCAGTAAAGAGCAGGTGGGTACGGAAGTCTGGGGTGGGGGGAGACAGACTATATTTGTAAAAAAGAAATGGTACAAGTGCAAGGAATAAACCACACCAAATGAACAGCTTGTATTAGCTGGATGGCGTGGAGGTAACATCACTGCTATTTAACTGTGGAGACACAGGCTCAAATCCCAACCAAAGCACCTCTCCAGTAAGTGTCCTTGGGCAAGACACCTAACGGTACATACTCGCCACCCAGGACTTACTTGAAAACAAGAAAAATCTCAATGTATCTTTCCTGGTAAAATACTTTATAAAAAAAAGTTCCATGAAAAGTACCAGGATCAGATCAGGTCATCCCTGTTTAATATGAAAGAAAAGCATTCATCTTAATCAGGGTAATGAGGAAAATAAAAGTACAAGGGCCCAATTAAAATGGGGAACACAAAAGCACTATTTAAAACCAAGTTAGGTGAGCTTAACAATTTAAGTGCAGTCTACATGAGCACCAAGTTAAGTGAACTTATATAACATTTAACAAATAACATAGAAAAATGTCAGCAGATAAGGACCTTTCGGCCCATCTAGTCTGCCCAATTACATGGATACTTTACCTGGATTTATCTTTTGTTTAGGATAGCCTTATGCCTATCCCATGCCTGCTTAAATTCAATTACTGTTTTGGCCTCTACCACTTCAACTGGAAGGCTGTTCCATGTATCCACCACCCTCAGTAAAATAATGCTTCCTGATGTTACTTTTAAACCTTTGCCCCTCTAATCTAAGACTATGTCCTCTTGTTTTGCTACTTTGTTTCCTTTTAAATATACTCCCTTCCTCTACCTTGTGGATTCCCTTTACGTATTTAAATGTTTCTATCATATCTCCTCTGTCTCGTCTTTTTTCCAAGCTGTACCAAAGACTTAAATATACAAGTTTTAGGAGACTATTTCTCAATTAATTTGAGGGAATGAGTTTACTCAATCGTGGGAGTTCAATCAGCTAATTAGGGTTTTCAGTGTACAGTATGTGCCATGTGTATGTACCTGTTTATGTGTGGTGTCCTCTATACATATTGTGTGGTGTGTATTGTGTGTCTGTTTGCAACATGCATTCAGCCCAACAGCAGACTCACTCAGCCAACAGTCATTCATGTCTCACTCAACCAACCACAAATTTCTATATACATAACTTAGCCAACAACCCAATCACACACTCTCCCATCTCACTCAGCGTACTACACACTCACTCCCATCTCACTCAGCGTACTACACACTCACTCCCATCTCATTCAGCCAGCCACATACATACACAAGCCTTGTGGCTCAGTTGTAATAATTGAACCAAATTTTAACTAACAGCTCCAAACGTTAGCCTCTTTAAGTTAGTTAACGTCTAGATTACTTATAATCGGGCCCTAGATATTTTATGACACACGAAGATTGGAATATTGAGATAATTTTACTTCAAACTAAGTAGCTGCAAAGCTAATTTCACATAAAAAAAACCTGCGATCTCCATACTTTGTACGAACATCTCTTGAGATGACAGTGAAAAATCGAATAAGTTAAATTGTAAAATAAACATATTATCATTAATCCTCAGGATGAAGTTAAATCTGTTCAAATGATGCACCAAACAGAAAAGTTTAATGTAGCGATTATTGAGGAACTGGGTGCCAAAATCCTTGAATTACCTTACGGAACAGGAGAACTGTGCATGTACATACTTCTCACAGATGAAAAACATGGTTTGAAAAAAGTAAGTCCCTACATTCTGGTTTTTAAAAAATCTGTGTTGGATCTTTGTATTCTTTTCTTATGTTACAAATATCACCTAAATCAAGAACAGATTAGGATTGTGCTAATTCGATATATTTCTCTCATGAGGTATAGGAAAGTTCTGACATTTCTTTCACATGGCAGCATTTTCTGTTTGCTCTTCATCGACATGTAGAGGCAAGTTTTGCATCAGGCAACACATAGTGGAATTGTAAAGCCAAGGAGAAAACGCAAATTTATCCACCTATTGAAGGAGAATCAGGCCAGAAGCATTATGTATGGAATGTCTTTGTAATTAACCAAGGGAGGTACTAACCCACGTGGGGTGGGATAGTGTCACCGGGAGGTGGGTTAATTGGGATGTACCTAATTATGTATTTGGGGTATAAGACCCCTTGTCGGGGTGAGTTTGGGGCTCACTCTTTGCGATTCAATCCTGTGTGAGCATTGTGTGACGACACAAATAAAGTTTGCCTTTCCTGAAGAGACTCGTGTTCAGACAATCCTTGCTCGTGTCGGTCCGGCCTCGTCCTGAGTGAACCAGGTGGATTCCGGTTACACTGTCAGGGTTATCCAAAGAGATCCGAATTGCTTGAGAAAGGTAACCGAACGCTGAAAATCAGCGTTCGGTTACCTTTCCTGACCATTCGGCTATCCAGAGAGCAGGCAATTCGCCAAATCCTGGCAAATTGCCTGAACATACGGTGCCTGTTCGGTCCCTGTTCGAGGGCAGTGAAATCCCCACGGAAAAGCACTGCTTCGGCTATTCAGAGAACAGAAACCAGCAGTGAAAGGTTCCCCTAATGCCCTGCCATTCGGTGATTTCATGCGGCAAATTTATTCAGGAGAATCCCATAGGCTTCAATGTTAAAAATATTCCCGTTTTAATTCAATATCTAATAAACTGTTCATTATAAAATTCTGCAGTAAAGAGTCTCTTTATTTATAGATTTTTTAGGATACTTTAAGCATTTTTCAGATTTTTTTTTTAACCCTTTCGCTGCTGGGGCTTTTCCCGCCTCTGTGCTGAGCTCATTTTTACCGATTTTGCTCATCATGTTTAAATGCGTTTTGAAGGCTTATTTTAGTATATGACCCAGACATATTATATATCGTTCTTTCCGTCAGACTCGGCAGATTCATAATATGTCATTATTATATGTATACGTCATGACCTGTCTGTTTATTATAAACACAAAATGCAATAAAATATGAATTTTCAATAATTTACAACGTGTAAAGTGTTTTTTTTCCCACATTTTAAGATGCAAGCAACTGCAGTTATATTTTTTATGGGGTGCGCTTGTTAAAAAAATTAGAGATGGGGTCTCATTACATTTTTTTGGGGGAAAATTACGCGATTTTTAACAAACGCACCGCATACAAAAATCGTTAGTGCAGCATCATTGTTCACATTATAATTGAAATGGGAACAATATTGCTGCATTAACAAACCAAAAGAAAGAAAAAAAAACTTGTTTATTTTTTTTTATAATTTTTGTTAAATATTTTTTTATTTTTATTTTCTATTTTTTTTTTTTTTTAGAACTTTTTTTATACTCATGTTTGGTATTGTTGGAACGGCCATGCTCTGGCCGATCCAACAATACCAAACATTAACCCCCAACTGCCACGGATCGGGAGATAGGGGTTCCAATGAACCCCCTATCTCCACCATTGGTGGCAGTTAGGGGTTAACTCCAGGACTGGTGTCATCTTGCTATGCACAATGACGCCAGTCCTCAGGGGGCATTCCCGGAAGCTTGGCCGACATCCAAGATGTCGGCCAGCTCCGGGAAAGGATCACGAGCCGGCGCTTTTCGGCGCCGATTCGTGATCCGGCCCCCATGGGGTTAATACCAGGTACCATTTGGAAGGGCAGGCTGTGCCCTTCCAAACGGTGCCTGGGTTAACCCCCTGCACGCCGCCAATCGGGCGGGAGAGAGGTCCAAAGGACCTCCCCCCCTCCCTTTCAGGCGCCTCCTCCGCACATGCGGGGGACGGACGCCTGAATTAGGTGTCATTGCGCCCCCGCGATGACACCTAATTACTCCGGCGGTGGTTCCGGGTGCTGGGCTGACATCGAGGATGTCAGCCCGCACCGGGGGAGCCATCAATCGGCCGGAACCCGGCCGAACGCCGGCCCCAAAGAGAGGACGCACTCAGCGCGTCCACCACATGGAACGCTACCTGCGGTTGGACGCGCTGAGCTGAGCGCGTCCACCGCAGCGAAGTGGTTAAAAGTCCGATTTTTTTTTTTTTTCTTCAGTTTACTTATTTTTTTTGTAGCAGCCCTCTTTATTATCATTCCCTGGACCTCCTGTGCAAATTGCAGACATTTTCGCTCAGTAGTTTCTTTGCAAACAGCGTTTCAATTTCACATTCATACAAACGGTTTTGCTAATTTATTCACCTCCCTCTGTCTGCGGTCTCAGCTGCTTGGGCTCTGTGTGATCGGCTCCTGTTCGGGCTTTTCGATGGGTTTATCCAGATGTTTTTGTGGCTTTTCAGCCTGCATTCGGTGAGTTTTGCGGTTAGTTTTCGGTGGGTTTACGGCATCTTTTCCCTGCAATTCGGGGACCCTGTGGTGATTGCTGAATACACCGCAGGGTCACCGAAATGGGATCGGCAAAAGGAACCGAATTGAAGAGAACGAAAAGTCACCGAACGTGCGGTGACTTTTCGAATCTCTTTGGATAACCCTGTATATCTTGGAAAGATACAAATATATAAACATAAGCATGCGCAGCCTTATGCTTTTGGGTGTGCACCCAAAATCTTGAACACACACACACACACATTATATATACACATATTACGGTTAAAGCCTGAAGTGTGGTTAATCCTAGGATTGCCCAGGTAATCCTGACATTACCCAGGCTTCATTAGCAAAAATCCGAAGTTAAATGAAATTTCAGACTTTATCTGGGTAATCTGCAAAGTATCCAGAGACCTCTGGGTAATCTGGTTTTCTGCACTGTTTCACCCGGGTAATTCACACATTACCCTAGTGTTGCTGGATAAAGTGTGATATGCAACGAAACATCGTACTATAACAATAAAACTCACGGGAATGTGCAGTGTGTATGAGCGTATCAGAGATCCACAGCAATAAAACTCGCAGAAATGTTCACCTTGTATGCACAGGGAGACTGGGGTTGCCATAGCAGCCATGTTTTCCAGGACACATAATTTATTCATGCCGACGGGCATAGCTTGAAAAATGCATCCGCAACATGTAGAATCCATACGCTGCAGTTGAGAAATCAAAGAGGAAACCCAGAGGACAGGTCTTATTTTCCTGCAGCATATGAATTATACATGTTGCAGGGTAGCACTTTTCCCTGTGCATCAAATAGGTGTTCTGGAATACATGGCTGATGTGGCAACCCAAAGGGAGACTGGACAGGTTGGGGACAGGACTAAACGAAAATGAGACTGGCCTAAAGCAGATCTGGCCTAAATTAGGACATAGACAGGGCTAAAGCAGACAGGAGAAACCAGGACATGTTGAAACACTCCTTCCCTGTGTACCTGTTGGCGCTGTATCGGGATCCAGCCCCCTAGGGGTTAAAGACAGCCACCACTTGGAAGGGCAGGCTGTGCCCTTCCAAACGGTGCCTGCCTTTTCCCGGTGGCCCACACGGATGGGGAGGGAGAGAGGTCCAAAGGACCTCCCGCCCCTCCCCTTCAGACACCTTCCCACACTAGCGGGGGGTGCCTGTAATAGACATCATCGCGCCGGCGCGATGACGTCTATCGTGCCCGTCTGGGTCCCGGAGGCTGGGCTGACATCAAGGATGTCAGCCCGCACTGGGGACCGCCGATCGCCGCTGCAAAGGGAGGACGTGCTCAGCGCGTCCTCCACAGCGAAGTGGCCATGCGGCAGGACGCGCTGAGCGCATCCTCTGCATGGGAGGGGTTAAACAGAGGTGTTAACACCAATGTTAAGAACAAGTATTTATCCTGAATAACAGCTTGAGCCATGAAGAACGAGTGAGGTTTGAATAGCTCGTTCTTCACTGGTTAGCCACAAATTATTGTGGCTCTTTAATGACTCCTATACATTGTGACTAGCGCCATAGACTAGCACCAAAAAATTAAATGTCCTTATTTTGTTCAGCTGATATGTTACATGTACTGTGTTCTTCTCTTGTATGTTTAGTTATGAAAATATTTTACTCTGTGTCACTGGGTGCGCCCATTTTGTTATCTTTTGTGTTGTAAACTGCCCCCGCCACACACACACACACAGAGTATTATGGAACCCCAGGGTTTTATGCGAGAAATGAATGTCACGTGCAGGATATGATTGTGACGGATCCCGCTACTCGGGATGAGTAGATCCGCCGTCAGCGCCGAGTACACCTGGAGGTCGGTAGTGTGGTAGCGAGGTGCCGCTGGTGCTCGTAGAATACCCCGAGGTTGCAGCGCTGTAGAGAGATCCTTGAAGCGTCCCGGTTCCCAAAGCCCTGTTATCCCCAATTACTGGCCGAGGAAGGAGTAAAGGTTCAAACAAGAGTGATTTATTTTGCATGGGGAACAAAGGTGTATTTATGAGGGAAAACGGCATTGTTCTCCCCTGGCCCGCCCTCAGCCCTCCCGGGGTGATTTCTGCCACTGCCTTGAGCCATTGCCCAATTTCTCTTTGTTAACCTGGGGCCCCCCCAGCTGAGCGCAGCCCTTATCTTGGGGCTCGGCGCCAGCTCATCTGGTGAATTTTCCGTGGCTCTGAATGAGCGGGGAAAAGGGGAACAACAGGGAAAATCACATTGGGGTACTTATAAAAATAAAGGCTAACGAACTTTTAATAACACACAAATAAACACTTGAAATGCTGTACTGCGCTACAGCGTAGTGGCGGCCGTCCCGTCACATATCTTTCCCAAGTTACCAGTTGGCAGACCCGGTGAGACCCTCTGCGGGTCCACTTGGGGATGTCCACGGACCCCACCCTAGGTCTCAAGTTCAGTCTGGCGGGATAGCCCATCCGCATTGGCATTTTGCTTACCAGGACGGTATTGGATAGTAAAGTTGAAGGGCTGTAGGGCCAGGCTCCACCGCAGGAGCCTGCTGTTGTCTCCGGCCACCCGGTTCAGCCATACCAGGGGGTTGTGGTCTGTGAGGACTGTGAAGGAGCGCCCATACAAATAGGGTTGGAGTTTCTTCAGTGCCCATACCAGGGCTAGGCACTCCTTCTCGATTGTCGCATAGGCAACCTCCCTGGGTAGAAGTTTCTGGCTGATGTAGGCAACCGGGTGGTCATGCCCATCTTCACCGACCTGGCTCAGCACCGCTCCCAGTCCGAACATAGAAGTGTCTGTGTGGACGACGAAACGTTTAGTTGAATCAGGAGCGGTCAACACGGGGGCCTCCACCAGGGCTCGCTTGAGCTGCTGGAAGGCTTCCTCACACTCAGGGGACCACAGTACCTGTCGGGGAAGGTTCTTGCGGGTCAAGTCAGTCAGGGGTTTGGCAATGGCACTGTAGTTGGGGACGAAGTGGCGGTAGTACCCCGCCGTACCTAGAAATGCTAACACCTGGGTCTTGGTGCAGGGTGTGGGCCACTGGGCGACAGCTTCAACTTTGGCGGGTTCCGGGCGCTGCCTTCCGCAGCCCACCCGGTGGCCCAAGTACTGGACCTCGGACATGCCAACGTGGCACTTGTCTGGTTTGACTCTCAGACCTGCGGTGCCAAGGCGGTCCAGTACTGCCCGTAAGTGCTGTAAGTGGTCCTCCCAGGTGTTACTAAAGATGGCTATGTCATCTAGGTAGGCACTGGTAAAGTCCTGCATCCCATCTAGCAGCCGATCAACCATGCGTTGGAAACGTGGCCGGGGCATTCTTCATCCCGAATGGCATGACCCGAAATTGGTACAGGCCAAACGGAGTGATGAATGCCGATTTTGGCACACCTTCCTCGGCAAGGGGAATCTGCCAGTACCCCTTACACAAGTCAATGGTGGTGAGGAAGTGACCCTGGGCAATGCGGTCCAGGAGCTCGTCTACCCGGGGCATGGGGTAGGCGTCGGTAACGGTGTGCTCATTGAGCCTTCTGTAATCTACACAGAACCTGGTAGTGCCATCCTTCTTGGGTACTAAAACCACCGGGGAGGCCCATGGGCTCTCGGATGGTTCTATTACCCCTAGATCCAGCATCTCGCGGATCTCCTTCTGCATCCCATCTCTCACTGCATCGGGGATTCGGTACTCCGTCTGCAGCAAGGGGGTTTGACTCTGGGTATTGACCTGATGCAGAGCTACAGAGGTGTAGCCGGGATGGGACGAGAACAGGTCTCGGTGCTCCCGTAGCACCTGCTGAGCCTGTTCCCTGTGGTGTGGACTGAGTCCCTCGCCCAGCCGGACATCAGCTATCCCCTGGGCGCTCGGATCCCCAGGCAGTACAGGCAGGGGGAGATCCTCCAGATCCCCCGCGTCCGGTGTGCAGATGACGGCTACTGCCTCTTCTCTTTCATGAAATGGTTTCAGCATGTTCACATGAAAGGTTCTTTAGATCCTTTCATCTGAACATCTGGCTGCGATGAAGGTGGTATCACAGATCTTCTCTATAATTTTGTAGGGTCTCTCCCAGGCTGCCTGCAACTTATTTTGTTTGACCGGCCAGAGCGCTAACACTTTCTGCCCTAGCTGGAAGGTGCGGTCCCTAGCCGACTGGTCATACCACCTCTTCTGCTTGGTTTGGACCGCTTGGAGATTGTCCCGTACCAGGGCGGTCAATTCCTGCAGCTGGTCCCTAAACTCAAGCACGTAATCTATGGCCGAGGTCCCCTCCTCGGCCAAAGCACCTTCCCAGTGCTCCCGGAGCAAGTCCAAGGGGCCTCGGACTCTCCGGCCGTACAACAGCTCAAAGGGAGAGAAGCCAGTGGCTTCCTGGGGTACCTCCCTGTACGCGAACAACAGATGGGGCAAGTGGCTTTCCCAGTCCTTATGGGACATGGTAAAGGTGCGAAGGAGTTGCTTGAGGTCCCGTTAAACTGCTCACAGAGCCCGTTGGTTTGCGGGTGGTAAGGGGAACTGTACAGGGGTTTAATCCCGGACAGTCTCCAGAGCTGCTGGGTCACCTCGGCCGTAAATTGCGTGCCCTGGTCAGACAAGATTTCCTGGGGAAATCCGACACTGGAGAATATCTGTAGCAGAGCTCCGGCAACGGTCTCTGCGTGGATATCTCGGAGGGCCACGGCCTCGGGGTACCTGGTGGCGTAGTCTACTACGGTCAAGATATACTTCTTGCCCATAGTACTAGGCACCGTCAGCAGGGGTCCTATCAGATCCACCGCCACCCGTCTAAAGGGTTCTCCCACTATGGGTAGGGGTCTCAGGGTTGCTTTCCGGGTGTCCCCCCTCTTCCCTACCCGCTGGCATACCTCACAGGTCCGTCAATAGTCCCTAACGTCCCCGGATAACCTGGGCCAGAAGAAGCTCTGGGTCAGGCGGTGCAGCGTCCGCCTGTGCCCCAGATGGCCTGCAAGGGGAATATCATGCCCAATCTTCAACAGATCATGCCGATATTTCCCCGGCACTACCAGTTGCCTATGGGGTACCTGGTCCACTCCCCTCCTCGCTCCCCCGGAGGTCCTATACAACTTCCCCTGGTCCCAGGCAAATCTCACTTCCCTTCCCCTCCCGGCTCCCGCCCAGCCTGTTGTCGGTAAGGGGCAAGGGTGACGTCTTCCCTGGTGGCTTGGGCAAAGTCCGTCGGGGAATCCCAGGTCAGGGAGGGGGTATTGTCGGGGCCAAGGGTTGGGCTGGTCTCACTTACCGCGGTCCCCTCGGAGTCTGTGTGCGGAGCCTTCCTTGCTTGATGGCGGGTGGTGACGGGGCATACCCCGCCGCCAGGGGTGGGTTTCCTCAAAAGTAGAGGTCAGCAGACCAAGGTCGTTGCCGAGTAGTACTTCGGTTGGTAGGTCTTTCATGATCCCTACTTCCACGTCCCAGGCATCCGTGCCCCAATCGAGATGGACGCGGGCCGTAGGGATCCGGTAAACATGGCCGCTGGCGACTCGGACGGCCACTGAGTAGCCTGTGGAGGCAGCCGGGGTAATAAGGTGGGGCTGTGCCAGGGTAAGGGTTGCACCGGTGTCCCGCAGGCCGTTGGCACTCCGTCCATTCACCCGGACCTTTTGGCGATGGTGCTGCCGGTTATCTTGGGCAGCTGATTGAATCGGGTCTGCTTCATGTAGGATGCCCCAGTCTTCGTCCGGAATCGCTGTGGGTTCTGGCTCCGGCTCATGTTGGCAACAATATGCCGTAGCTCTGCCCGGAGGGTGTGCTGGGCGATGCGGGGCAGGATGGTTGGCAGTCAGTGGACAGCGGTCCCGGATATGTCCGATTTGGTTGGACCCATAGCACTGGGGACCGTCCGAGGAACCGGGGTGTGGATTGTTGTGGCCGGGGTGCTCTCTCGGTGGGTGCAGTACGAGGCTGGGGTGCTGGATGGAACCGGGGAGGTGGAGGCCGGATGTCAGGAGGAGGTACTCGCCTGGCGTCCTGGTATTCATCAGCGAGGCGGGTAGCTTCGGGCAGGGTAAGGGGACGTCGGTCTCGCACCCAATCCCGGACCTCTGGAGGTGAATAGTTATAGAACTGCTCCAGCAAGAACAGTTGGATGATCTGGTCCGGGTGGGTGGCTTGGCATCCCTGGATCCAGCTGCAGACAGCCTGTTGCATGCGGTGCCCCCATTCCGCGTAGGAGTTATGGGTCCCTTTCTTTAGGGCTCGGAACCGAACTCGATACGCCTCGGGGGTGAGCGCATAGCGGGCCAGCAGGTATTCCTTGACCCGCTCATACACCATGCAGTCCTCATCCGCCACAGCCTGGTAGGCTTTAGCCGCTCTGCTCGTCAACTTACTCGCCAGTAGAGGTACCCAATCTCGGGCCGCCACCTCTTGCAGGGCACATTGTCTTTCAAAATCTTGCAGGAAACCGTCAATATCCTCGCTTCCCTCTGGGAAGAGTTTGAAGGCGGCAAAGGGAATCTTTTGCTTGGGGGATCCGGTGCTGCCTTGGGGAGTCAGAGACCCACCGGACCGTTGCTGCATTTCTGCTTAGCGGAGTCTGTCCGTATCTGCCAAGACTCTCCCGATGATGTCGGCGGAGGGGTCTGTTCTGTACAGGGCCAGCCGCCACTGTACCTCTTGCCGCCATTCTGAGGTCTCAGAGCCCTCGGAGGGAGGCATACAAGAACGGTCATCCTCCATCAATTCGCTGATGATGACCGCCTTCGGTTTGCCCCCGGGAGTCTTGCCTCTGGCTTTCAGAAATTCTTTAAGGACCGTGCGATTCAGACCCTCGTAGTGCTGGGCCATATGGGGTTATGGCTGTTACTTGGGGTGTCCGCCTCTCAGACCCAGGGGTGTCTGAGACCGGGGTCAAGCCAGCGGCTATTTTCCCCCTGCTGGGCTGGTCTCAGAATCTCCCCCCGGATGGCGGCCGCTCCGGATGCTCGGCGTGTTGCGGTGGCCGAGACCGGGGTCAAGCCAGCGGCTGTATTTCCCCCTGCTTGTCTGGTCTCAGCCGATCCCACCGCTGCCAGCAATGTGACGGATTTCGCTACTCGGGATGAGTAGATCCGCCGTCAGCGCTGAGTACACCTGGAGGTCGGTAGTGTGGTAGCAAGGTGCTGCTGGTGCTCGTAGAATACCCTGAGGTTGCAGCGCTGTAGAGAGGTCCTTGAAGCGTCCCGGTTCCCAAAGCCCTGTTATCCCCAATTACTAGCCGACGCAGGAGTAAAGGTTCAAACAAGAGTGATTTATTTTGCATGGGGAACAAAGGTGTATTTATGAAGGAAAACGGCATTGTTCTCCCCTGGCCCGCCCTCAGCCCTTCCGGGGTGATTTCTGCCACTGCCTCGAGCCATTGCCCAATTTCTCTTTGTTAACCTGGGCCCCCCCCCCGGGCTGTGCGCAGCCCTTATCTTGGGGCTCGGTGCCAGCTTGTCTGGTGAACTTTCCGTGGCTCTGAATGAGCGGGGAACAGGGGAACAACAGGGAAAATCACATTGGGGTACTTATAAAAATAAGGGCTAACAAACTTTTAATAACACACAAATAAACACTTGAACTGCTGTACTGCACTACAGCGTAGTGGCGGCCGTCCCGTCACAATGATTGAAGTCAGATAGCACACAAAGTTCTTTGTATTTTCTTCATTTTATTGGGAAAGTAACAGAAAATAAAAGGTGACTTGTGGATAGAGAGGGCTTCTCAGGTTTACCTTTTTATGGGGGACACTAAAAAAAGGATGCAATCACCTGGAACAAACAGATGCGGAAGAAACAGATGCTTGCTGACTGCCTCTGTGGTATACTGATGGGAAGGCAGGTTTTCCTATGGAGGAAGTAGGGCTGGGCCAAACTATGTGAGTTAGACAGGGAGAGTGGACTAGTCCATTTTAAGTAAAAACATAGGGGGAACTCAAACAAGTAATCTGGTTCCATGACACACACAGTATCTTTCCATCACTTGCTCCTCACTGGGTGGCTTTGGACATGGAATGGGTCAGTCACAGACTCAAATAATGGTCTTGTGTAGGAGTTTTCAACGGACATCACCATGGGGTAGATTAGAAATCTTTCATGATGTTTCATCTCAGTGAGCTGTAATCTCTTATCTCGGGTAGTATACAGAACACAATAGCCTTACTTAAACTTTCATTCCTCAACTCCACTTACTGTTAAATACTGTATAAGCTAAAACACAGCAGTAAAGGAAAAGTTTTGCATAGATTTTAGTGATTGGGACAGACCAGAAAGCAATGAGGAGTAGGAGTTACAACAGGGCATCTACCTAGCTCTTCCTCAATATAACTGATTCTTGATCCTCCCTCCAGCTCCTACCTCTGGTGCATTATCTGCTGGAGAGTGCAGACAGGCCCTGGCATTTCTCCCCTGCCATATGAATTGTTCATTAACCCTTTCGCTGCTGAGGTATTAAGCCTGCGTGCTGAGCTAATTTTTACCGGTTTCGCTCATCATGTTTAAACGTGTTTTCAAGCCATGTTTTATTATATGACCCATACATATTATATATCGTTCTTTCCGGCAGACTCGGCAGATTCATAATATATCATTATTATATGTATGCGTCATGTCCTGTCTGTATATTATAACAAAAAAATGCAATAAAATTTTTATTTTCAATAATTTACAACGTGTAAAGTGGTTTTTTTTCACATTTTAACGTGCGAGCGTTTGCGATTATATTTTCTATGGGTTGCGCTTGTTAAAAAAATTAGAAATGGGGACTCGATACATTTTTTGGGGGGAAAATCACGCGATTTTTAACAAACGCATCCCATACAAAAATCGTTAGTGCAGCATCATTGTTCACATTATAAATTAAATGGGAACAATATTGCTGCATTAACAAAACAAATTTAAAAAAAAACCTTTTAACAAGTGGGAGGCACATCTGCAAACTGCTGTAAGTCCTACACCGTTCACCTGAGTTGGATGTACATACCCTCAAATTAAAGCTGACAGTCTGCAGTTAAAGCACATTGTGTTTGTTTCATTCCAACTCCATTGTGGTGGTGTATAGAGCCAAAGATGTTAGAATTGTGTCGATGTCCCAATATTTCTGGACCTGACTGTATGTCTTTTTGTATTCAGTAAAAAAAATCTGTATTTGTATACCTAACCCAGCTCACTTCGTTGGATTTTTGTCCAAGTGAGTCCCTTCCATTCCTTGTTTCTTAAAAAAATATAAATATAATTTTTGTTACAAAGCAAGGTGCCCCCTTTTGAAAGGTGCTGTAGGCACATGCCTACTCTGCCTAGTTGTAAATCCAGCCCTGATCATGGGAAAACTCCACAAAATGGAAACCGAAGATAAAAGCCTAACTTTTTTTCCTTTTTACGTGCAGTTACTTAAAGAACAGAAAAGAAGCATGTGTTTTAAAAGGTGGTTTTGTTTGTAATGCACAAGTAATCTAGTTACAGTTTATGTTAATGGTAGTGTCCCTTTAATCTACAGTAGGCAGTTACAGGATCTGAGCCAAAGGATGTGATAGCGGCTGGAGCTGTTAGCTTAAGGGCTCGGTTGAGATAGGGCCCCAATTGTCAAAGCAAGCAAACTGCAAAGCCTAATGATCCAGTAGAAACTTCCATATGATTTTCTGAACATTTTATAAACTTTAGATTTTAAAGTTTTCTTTTCTTCCTAGATTGAACAGAGAATAACTGCTGAGTCACTGGCCAAGTGGACAACTGGTGATAATATGATCAATACAAGAGTTGATGTTTCCTTACCAAGATTCAATATGGAAGAAAGCTATGATTTTGGCCAACACTTGATTAATATGGGAATAGTGGATGCCTTCAGTCAACAAAAAGCCAATTTGTTGGGTATTTCAGATAAGAGTCTGTATGTGTCAAAGGTGGTTCATAAAGCCATTGTTGAAGTCAATGAAGATGGCACTGAAGCAGCTGCAGGGACCGGTGTGGTCATCATTCCAAAAATGCTGCCTCTTTCTTTCAAAGCAGATCACCCATTCCAGTTTTATATTACACATACAGAAACAAACTGCATACTGTTCAGTGGGAAATGTATTTCCCCATAGAATAGTTGTGTAGAGGAGAATGAGAATTGTAATATATCATATGGATTAACCCTTTCGCTGCTGAGCCATATCACGTCTGTGTGTTGAGCTCATTTTTACCGCTTTTGCTCATCGTGTTTAAATGCGATTTGAAGCCACGTTTTATTATATGACCTAGACATATTATATATATATCGTTCTTTTCGGCACACTCGGCAGTTTCATAATATATCATTATTATATGTATACGTCATGTGTCCTGCCTGAATATTATAACAAAAAATGCAATAAAATTTGAATTTTTAATCATCTACAGCGTGTAAAGTGTTTTTTATCACACGAGTGTTTGCAGTTATATTTTCTATAGGGTTGCTTGTTAAAAAAATTAGAAATGGGGGCTTGTTACGTTTTTTGGGGGGAAATTATGTGATTTTTAGCAAACACACCCCATAGAAAAAAATCATTAGTTCTGCATCATTGTTCACATTATAATTGAAATGGGAACAATATTGCTGCATCGAGAAGCTGGGTGCCAGGAGTTGTGCCAGCTTCCGGAGCTCGCAGGGCTGGCCAAAAGACGGATGCGGCATGATGACGCACGCCCGCCCGCCGGGTTTAAATACAGACAGCGTGATCTGGCTCATCGCGCTGTCGAGGAGTTTGCTTCCCTCAGTGCTGAGCATCTCCTGGCGATTCACTACTTGCTTGTTTTTTCAGTCTCTGTTATTACTTGGCTTGTATGAGAACCACCCCCCATGTACCAGTCCTTGGCTATTCCTTGACCACTCTAACTCTGATTGCTTTTGGCTTATATGATAGATACTCCTTGTGTACTGTTTTAGCTATCCCTGACCACTCTAACACTGATTGATTTTGGGCTTGTGTTAGAATACATCCTTGTATACTGTCTGGCTTATTTCAGGTATACCCTGTCCTGTGTGTTGGTAAAACATTTCCCACTCATTGGTAAAACATTTCCCACTCGTTGGTGGTAAAACATTTCCCACTCGTTTGATAACAGTGTCTAGTAATCCTGTCCTGTGCATACCTGTACATATAGGTGTGTTTGTGTCCCTAAGCGGTAGTCAGTTTACCGACCACTTAAAGGATCGAAGTGGTAGATAGGGACTGTCTAAAGGGACGTGTGTCATGTGTATAGAACGATCGTGACAGTATCACAGAGCTCCACGGCAATAAAACTAACGCTCATGCACACCGCACATTACTGTATAACAGAACTCCACAGCAATAAAACTCATAGTAATGTGCGGTGTGTATGATGGCCTTTGGGCTTGCCTGGTGTAACGGTAGTGCTGACGGCGCTACCCTGGAGTAGCGTTTATTTGGATTCTTTTGGACAGATTCTTGAACACAGACAGCAGGAAAGGCTGTAGTACCTTGATTCCCACACCAGGGAGGTACTACAAGAAACCTAATTAACTCCTCAGCACCAAGTGGCTTCGGGCCAGGAGGTCCCTGAGTGAAATGACGTTAACTATCGGTGCGCAGATACATAGACATGACGTGATACATGAACAGACTTGAACAGGATTGCTGAAGGGCAATGGTACATCAGTTGTGCGGCCTGCAGGGCAGTCACACAATACCTAGATACAGACACTGGAAACACAGACAGCAAGAAAGGCTGTAATACCTTGATTCCCACACCAGGGAGGTACTACAAGAAACCTAATTAACTCAACACCAAGTGACTTCGTGGCCAGGAGGTTGCTGGGTGGAAACACATTAACTATCTGTGTACAGATACATAGACATGACGTGATACCAAAACATGAACAAGAGTGCTGATGCAAGACTACTTATGAGACATACAGAGCGGGAACACTTATGTTCATTAGCCTGCAGGGAAGGCCTTCAATCTAAGATTGGATTCTGTATGAAGTCAAATATACAGAGGGGGAACACACAGTTCAATAGCCTGCAGACAGGCCTACTATCTGCGATAGACACAACAGGAAACTCAACAGTAGATGAATTCTATAACAGACAGGACAGGACTTTGGACACCGATCTAGACACAAAACTGGATGCCTTGCGATAAGGCCTAGAAACCAGACAGACTAACAGACATGAAAACATGAACCAGAAAAACCAGACGACAAAACCATAAACGTGAATCTGAGACACACTCAGGCAAAAGTACAATGGGGTTATGCAAGAGAATGGTCGATAGGGATAGCCAGGTCAAAACGTAAATACAGGTCCTCAGCCAGAAACAGGTCAGTATCAGATCAGACAGAATGAGATCAGCAATCAATCAGGAACAAAACTCCACTCCAATATACTCCCACAACAGTTCAAGGAGCACCTTCTCTCAGCCTCTTTTAAAGGCTGATGGCTCCCCGAACTTATGCTTAGCTCCCTCAGATGCCATTTTGCCAGCCCTTACTACTGGCAACAGGCTAGCCAGCGATGCCATCTGGCACCCTGACCCCCCAGGAAGTGCTGCGGGGGCCAAGGATGTAACACCTGGGCCCTGGGGCTGGACTGGGCACTGGGGCTTGGTTGGGCCCTGATGTCTGGCTGGGCCCTGGTGTCTGGCTGGGCCTGGGGTCTGGCTGGGCCTGGGGTCTGGCTGGGCCCTGGTTGAGCCTGGGGTCTGGCTGGACCTTGGAGTCTGACTGGGCCTTGGGGTCTGGCTGGGCCTTGGGGTCTGGTTGGGCCCTCGCTGGACCTTGGGGTGTGGCTGGACCTTGGGGTCTGGCTGGGCCCTGGCTGGGCCCTGGCTGGACCTTGGGGTCTGGCTGGGCCCTGGCTGGACCTTGGGGTCTGGCTAGGCTCTGGGGGTCTGGCTGGCTCTGGGGGTCTGGCTAGGCCCTGGGGGTCTGGCTGGGCCCTGGCTGGATGTTGGGGCCTGGCTGGGCCCTGGCTGGTCCTTGGGGTCTGGCTGTGCACTGGGGGTCTGGCTGGGCACTGGGGGTCTGGCTGGACCTTGGCTCACCTCTCCGCCGTCTTCTGTCCCTGTCCTCTCTTCTTCCTTCTTTTCTTCCCTCTTCTTCTTTTCTTCTCTCTTCCTTCTTCTTTTCTTCTCACGTGACTGGAGGGGGCGGCACGCACCCACACACGCTGCTTGCCCACTCAGCCAGTCAGTGGACACACAGTACAGCTCCGGATTCGGACTCATAGGGCCACATTACGATCCTAGCGTTAAAACACGGGCGCAAGGGAGGAAAAACTGTGTTTTAACGCTAGATTACAAAGCAGGCACAAAAATTGCTGCCTGCATTGTTAGTGGGCGCTACCGCCCCGTGATACTCGCGGCAGCGCTGAGCGCAGCCGCGAGCATCCACTCGATGGAGTCCATAGGACTCCATGGAGTTTCCCCCTGCCGGTCACATGACCAGCTGGATCTCGCCTCGTGAGATCTGGCTGGTCGGCATAGTGATACACAGGAAGAGACTGGGGAACTTTTTCCCCCAGTCTTTCCCTGCTCCCGCCGGATGTAGGAGGCGGTCGGAGCCACGGTCGGAGCCGCGGGACAGGAGGTGAGTTTCAGATTGTGTTTTTTTATTATTTTAGGCTGGTGTTAACACCAAGTCCTGGCTCTGGTTAACTTTCCGCTAACCAGAGCCAGACATTAATCAGCGTTAGGACTTTGTAATCCTAACGCTGATTAACACTTTGTGCTCCCCATGTTAAGCATAGGGAGCGCAAAGTACAGTAACCTCGTGCTGAAAAGTGCAAGGTACCAAACTCAAATGGGTTAATTAACCCGTTTGGATTGTAATATGCGGTAGATACCGCAGCTAACGTTAGTGATCACGCAGGTGGGCGCTACCGTTAGCAACAAGAATGTAATGTGGCCCATAGAGTCTGATACTGGAGCTGTTAAAAAGGGCGCTGCCGATGAGGACCCGGCAGGCCGGGTCCCTTACGGCAGCATGAGCTGTAATGCCCTGATGGCGGCCCTGTGTGCAGAGTTGTATATATGGTGTATAAGGTAAAATTATTGGTGTCAGTGTGGTATGGTCACTCAGACAAGTCCAGGAATTGGAGGATGTTATTTTTATTGTGACCAGAATAAAATGTCTCCTTAACAATAGGGTACACTGTCTTTTTTTAAAAATTTATTTATGGATTTTGCACAAGCACATAAAAATCACACAAGAGGTGAAGGCCTTGCAGGGCCTTCGTATGCCTGCAAACAGATTTCAGAGAAAATTAACATCAGCTAACACTCAGCGGGTATCAGAGAAAAATAAAATCAAAAAACAGCTGGAGATATCAAGAAGGTCAACTGTATCCGCCAAAAAAGACAAAAAACATAGTCATCACCTGTAGCTCATCTTGAGAAAACAGTAAAGCACACAAAAAGTCATCTAAAGACATCTGGTAAAAGAAGGGGGGGAGGGAACATGGGGTATTGGCAAAGGCCAGTACTGTGCCGTCCCTGGTACCATCCCGCAAGTCCAGAGAGCCGCGGGAAGCCATGGGGAACAAAAGGCACGTGGCCAGGAACTCGGGGGAGCCAGAGCGGGCGACAAGGCATGCCGGCCGCCCCGATGGAACCCGTGAACACCAAAGAGTAAAGGGGAATAGGCAAAAACATCCCTGGATAGGGGGGGGGGTCGCATCAAAAAGCGCGGGGGGGGGAGAGAAAAAAAAGGGTCAGCAAGCAAAAAACAGCAAAATGCTCAGCGTATACGCAAAAAAAAAGGGTGGGTGAGAGTCAGCAAGGATGTCATCTGGTGAGGGGGAGGATTACCGGGAGACGGACCGGGCCAGAAACCAAGGGGAAAAAAATAAGGGGAACAGCAGGCCTCCTCAACCTGTATCCTGCCAGAGAGCTGTATGAGCTGCCATCTCGGGACTATCCATCGCCTGTAGAGCCCATCGGGCACACCTGCCCTCTTCAGCTCTTACCATGGTAGAAGCCTTTTTGCTGGACCGGGAGGAACGTTACGATCCTCCGGTGGACAGTCCGTCACTGCGCGGGGGGTTCACCACTTCGGATACCACATAAGGATTTTCGGCTGGGTGATCCGTCACCTCCACCGCTGCTGAGGCCACCTCTGCACCCATCTCATCTTCCCCGCACAACTCAGGAGCTGCTACTGCAGACATCGAGATCGGCATCCGCACGGCATCCGGGACCTCCAGGACGGCAAAGGCAGCAGCCGCATCTGCCGCCTCCACAGGACCAGCCAGGCCGTCAGCAGGGTAGTTCTCCGCAGGCTCTCTCTTCTGGGCAGCCTCTGCTCCCCCGCAGCGATCATTCATCTCCAGGTGTCCCGGGTAAGCGGCAACAAGTCCTTCTCCCCCAGAATCTCCAAATAGGCATCAAGGCCCGCAATCAGACCCATCTTCACTTCAGTGGGGGGGAACACTGCGCCACTGGGGTTCGTCTTTGTCCTCCACCGTGCCGACATCCAAAGTGGCCAAGAGATGGGTCCCTTCCATCCCAGTGGCCTGCAAAGGGCACTCACCCTACAGTAGGTACCTCAGAGGAGCAGAGGAGATGCGAGGCAGAATTCTGGCAAGGCCGTGGAGTAGGCCTCAAGATTGCCGCTGGCTGCACAGCACAGTGGACGAATAAGCAGCCCAAACTCTAGCCCCGGCTCCGGAGGGGGAGGGTAGCTCAGGCTCCAGAGGTCACACACCCGATGGCCGACTGATCAGGGGATTCAATAAGGGCAAAAGTCAAAAGGGGGTCACTCTACAGACCACTCTCAGCAAAGCAATAAGTGGTGCTCCATGTAAATGCGTCCTCTTCCCTGCTCAGCTGGCCACGTCCAGTACACTGTCTTTTTAACCCCTTTCCATCCTGGGACATACACTGGTGGCCAAAATTGTGGATAGACCTTACATTTTTACAAACTTTTGCAGTTTAAAGTACTTTTTATATAAAAATCTCTAAAAATGTCATAGCACAAGTAAAATTTTACATACTAAATGAATGCCTTAACAACAAAATCTTTAAAGAAGTTCAATTTTGGCTGGAAATGTACCATAATGCATCTTCACTATTAAAATTATCACTTTTATGCTATATAAATTTGTCACAATGTGTTTTTTCAATAACGTGTTGGATAGCCTTTGGCCTTATCTACTGCCTGACACCTTCTAGGCACTGACTCTACAAGTCTTTTGATATCCTCTTCCGTGATTAAAGGATGCCAGGAATTAATTATAGCCTCAATGAGTCCTCGCTTGTTGCTTGGATTCTTGCTCGAGACCATGAGTCTTGACCACAGATTTTCGATTGGGATTCAAGTCAGAGAAGCAGAGGAATTTTCTTGTTTACCAAAACTGACAAAATCAAAATGTGTATCCACAGTTTTGGCCACTAGTGTACTATGCCGTCCTGGCGGCGAGAGGGCTTTGAGAACACAGGTCATACAGGTACGCCCCACTGTCTTCAATGGGGCCACCCCAGCCCCTTCCAGCAGCCTGCACACGCAGCTTGTCATTGGCTGCAGGGGGACGGCCTGAACTCAGGCAGGGTGGGGCACAATCTGTACCTCGCAACGGCACCTGTTGGCGAGGTGTACCTGTATGCCTCACCGGCATTTAGCCAACACCAATGGGCGATGCCCATTTGTTGTTAAGGGGTTAAAGCAAAACAGGTTGCAGCAGCAAAAATAAATACACCAAAAGAAATACACTTACTCCTTCTGAGGCTAAATAAACAGCAGTTCCCTCACTACTGGCTACTGGGGCAGCTATCCTGGCCACCAGTAGAAACAAAACAAATCTTTTACAGTTTTATTTATACAAGTATTTCGACAAACCTGGTCTGGAGCTCTGTAGGGTCTCCAACCAAAACTGTCAAAGGGTAGCCTGTGTTCAACCCTCCCCTGCTCTCTCAGAGCTACTATATTGGGTCAGAGCTAATTAAAAAGCTGCAAGTGTACCTGCTGAAAAGAAAGAGGCTTAACCCTTTACTACCCCAGGAAAGTTGCATTAACCAGCCTCCTGCTGATATACATAGATTCCCTTAATCTGTCACAGCAGCCAGGGTAGGATGAACATGAGCAGACATTTACCGGGACCTAGAAAAAAGGCAATTCAACAAGTTACAAAGACAGTATGGTATACGAGCAGGCCTGGACTGGGAAAAAATAAAGGCCTGGGCATTTTGGACTGAGCAGCCCACTTTTTTTCTGCACAGTGCACATTACTGTGAGTTTTATTGCTCTGGAGCTCTGTGATAGGCTCATACACTGCACACATTACTGTGGAGCTCTGTGACACCCATACAACACTGCAAATTATGAGGGTGTCACAGAGCTCCACAGTGATGTGCAGTGTTTGAAGCTTTCACAGAGCTCCACAGTAATGTGAAGTGTTTATGAGGGTGTCACAGAGCTCCACAGTACACACTGCAGATTACTGTGGAGCTCTGTGACACTCTCATAAACAACACACATTACTTTGGAGCTCTGTGACACCCTCAAACAACACACATTACTGTGGATCTCTGTAACACCCTCATAAATATCGCACATTAATGTGGATCTCTGTGACACCCTCAACAATGCACATTACTGTGGAGCTCTGTAATGCCCTCATAAACACTGCACATTACTGTGGAGCTCTGTGACCCTCAAACAACGCACATTATCGTGGAGCTCTGTATCATGCTCCTAAATACTGTACATTACTGTGGAGCTCTGTGACACCCCCCATAATGTGCAGTGTTTATGAGGGTGTTACAGAGCTCCACAGTAATGTGCAGTGTTCATTGCATTTCATTTACCCCCCTCTTTTCATTACATTCTCTCCCCCCTCTTCTCATTACCTTCTCCTCCCCTCTCTTTTCATTACACCCCCTGTAACAGCAACTGGGGTATACTGGTTTCCAGTTTGTGGACCAGACCCAAAGCTGGTACAGCGTCCGTCCCTTCTCTTCAGCCAAGCTGATCCGCTGTAGCTTCTCTTCTCGCAACCTCAGCCAGAACTTGAGGGAGTGCAATAGATTCATATGTATCTCTCCCCAAATCACCAGACACACGCTTAATGCAGGGGAAAATGAATGAATATCTTTAATGAAAATGAGAGCAGTTTTATGGACATCAGAAGGGGGGTAACATGACAAAATCAACCGAATACATTATCTACATGAGTGGGAGTTGAGTTCCTAGAAAATACACTGAAACCTAATTAGTTACACAATAGACGGGATTAACAAACACAGATCAGATTAATCTAAGGACAAACAGATAGAGATAGGATATGTCTATATTGTATCTCTAACACAAACTAACTCCTAAAACACAGTTTCAAGATAAATGTTTTTGTAACTCATTAACCGTTAGGTGACCCTTATGCCCATTGTCCTTGAGAACTGGCTTCTCCAAATTGGTCCGCGATCTCTTGGCAGGAGGCCAGCATTTACACCTCTACGTGGCCTATGTGCCTATTGGAAAGTTAGGGCAAGGGTGCCAAGGAGGGTGAGGGCACAAAGGTAGAGGGAGTTTTGGTTACAGCCCCTCTTCTCATTACACCCCCCTCTTTCCATTACATTCCCCCTCTCTTAATTACATCCCCCATAACATTTCCCCCTCTTCATTACATTCTCCCCCTCTTTCTTACATTCCCCCACTCTTCATTACATTCTTTCCCCTTCATTACTTCCCCCCTTTTCATTACAACCCCCCTCGATTCATTACATTCTACCCCCACCTTCAGGTAACCTGTGGGGTGGGCTTGGCCGGGCCGGCTGCATCCTGGGAGGCGAGCCACCAATCTCCTCTGCAGCTCCACCTGCCTCTGATCATGGTGGGGCACTTGGAGGAAGTGGCGTTATATGATCGACGACTGGCCCGCTCCCTCTGATTAGGTCATAGGGCTCGGCCAGCTGCCCTCTTCAGTTGGCCTAGGCTGCCTTGCCAGGCGGCTGGCTATGTCGTCTGGCCAACCGGCAAGGTAGACTAGCAGCCTACCGGGCAAACGCTCGGTTTGCCCAATGGCCAGTCCTGGCCTGTGTACGAGCCTCGAAAAAACATAACACCGATATGAACTCAAAGGAATCAAACCTGGATTTGGACTGTGAATGTCTACATGCATTAATCTTACACTCTGAAAACATCCACATAACCAGTGAAATAGTACACTCAAACATGTGCAGCACATTGTGTTCACATAAGGGGAGTAAGATTCATCTGCATAACCATTTGCAAAATATGAGCCCTGGAATATGGTGCTATAGTGGGAACGTTATAGGGAAACCTGCAGCTGCAGGATTTCCCCCTTTAGCATCCCCATTATAGCTCCAACTTTGTAATATAGCCCTACAGTAGACATGTGCACAGCACAAAATTTCGTTTTCAACTAGTGGATTAGTCCTAAAATGCAATTTATTTAGTTACTAAATAAATTCGTTTTCAGTTCTTTAGTATGAAAACTAATTTCATTCATCCGAAAACCATTGTAGTGGCTCCTCTGAGGGCTGAGATCGCTGCTTGTTACAGTATCTCTCACTCTCAGCACAATGTGGGCCATAATACATAGTTGGTGCTAACATAACCAGAGCTGTTGTAAACTTCCCAGAGCCATTATAGCCTATGGAGGTTTTCAGTTTACAACAGCTCTGGTTAAGTTAGCACCAACATTGTAATACTGCCCCGTGTCAGGCAAAGCTGTTACAGTAACTGACTGCTGCTCATCACAGTGCTCAGAGTTTCAGTAAAACTAGTAAATAATATTTTTATATATAAGAGGTTAGAACAATATTATTTCCTTGTTTTACTGAAACTCTGAGCGCTGTTACAGTCAGTTACTGTAACAGCTGAGCCTGATACATTGTACTGAGAGATAATATAACAAGCAGCCGATCTCAGTGCTCACAGCCACTGGATTTAAAGGGCTGAAAAAAAGGATCCTCTCTGTATAATGTTTAGAACATCCTCCTGCATTAATCAATACCCCTCTCTGTATAATGTATACAACATCCACCTGCATTAATTAATACCCCTCTCTGTATAATATATAGAACATCCTCCTGAATTAATTAATGTGCCTCTCTGTATAGAACATCCTCCTCAATTTATACCTTTCTCTGTATAATGTATAGAACATCCTCTTGCATTAATTAATGCCCCTCTCTGTATAGAACATCCTACCGCATTGGCATGTGGAGGGTGCAGAACTTCGGATGTTGCGATGTTGCGCTCTTCATTGCTGGTCTCCTTCACTCATCAATGTAATATCACAAAAAGGACTGAAACTAAAATGTAGTGCATTTTATTTTAGTTTCTTTCGTTTTTTGTACTGAGCAGTTTCGTTTCTCTTGAGTCATACTAAAACTAAATTATCCCAAAATTCTGACTAAATCGTTTTAGTACTAAAACGAATGCACATGTCTACCCTACAGTGTATAGGACCAATGGGAACTCAGATCCCTCTGTAAAAATAGAGGAGAAACTGTGTTCCCTCTCGACCCATGGATATATGATGTTTCTGTTGATTATCATATATTTTTGCATTTCACCTTCATGCTATAATTTTCTATATGCCAATGTGATAATGCTATTATAAAGTTCAACTCATTCTCTGAATGCATTTTTGTTGTTCTCGTTTTTATGACTCTTATGCTATTGATTAGGATACACATTATCACAGTTTACTCACAATTTTAATAATCAATACCTACAATTGCATTAACAGAATATATTAGCAAAAACACACCTAAATCTATCTCTATCTATATCTATATCTATATATATATAAAGGAAGGAATGCCTGCCCTTGAATGAAAAATAAAATAGAAAACGTTATTCAAAACAATTTAAAATGGGGCCGACGTTGCGGCGCTCTCTGGAGCCATTTTCAAGGTTACCGTAATACTCAACAAGCCTGTTTAAATAATAAACTTAAAAGCAGCTTTCCTATCAAATTGCCCATCTCAATCAAACGCCCCACGTGGATGCGCTGAGAATCTGGGGACTGACCATGAGAGCATCAAAGCGTGTGACATAACTGCACAGCCAGGGCGTCCTGGTTGCTATAGCCACTTGCAATACAGAATTAAAAACAATGTACAGAGGATATTATATCTATAGAATAAAGAGAGTATGCTAATAATACTGTGATACTGTATCAATACTTATTAACATACCAATGTTATTTATGAACAGCGCAACACTTTAGAGATAGACTTAAACATGAATTTAATCTGTAAACCATTTCACATTAGGTTTAAAGAAACTGTATGAGTGTCTATAATATGTGAGTATGTTAGTGAATTAAGGAATTCACGGAAACAAATGTAGCACTGCTTTAAAAACACTGTATTCAGGTGCATTGAACTATTGCTGCCACCAGAGGGAGACAGAGACATTGTGGACTATGCTGGACAAAACCGAACTACATCTACCATCATCCTTTGCGTGAGGACAGGAAGGAGGTGGTACAGGAAGAGGAAAGAGATCAGCAGCCTCATGCAAGGCATGGGCAGAGTGAGCGGAGCAGTGAAAGGTGGAGGACGCACGTTGGAGCTGTCAGGGATCGCAACCAGGCCGGAGTACAGACGCTGTCTTACTGGTGCTGGAGATCGGGACAGTGACCATGTTGAGACCTACCTACGCAGCGCTGAGAGGTCTGGAGGACAAGCTGGATCCGGCAGGACCCCGAGTTAGGAGACCGCGTTGATCGATTGGGAGTGCAGGTGGTGGATTGTTGTTCCAGTTGCGGAGATTTGGGCAAGCAGGGAGCAGATTCAGTGTCACGGAGTCCCAGTACACAGCAGAGAAGATCTTTTGATCGAGGCATCGAGTGCTGGACAGTTTCGTTCATTGGATGGGTGAGAGGCCTCCAGGCCACAGTTCCAAAAGAGAAAAGCACGCTGCAATATTGTTTAAATTCACAGGGCCCCAACGGTGACTAGTCGAATATTGCTCTTTTCATTCACTGGCCAGTTGAACATAGTACCCGGGTACCCTAGACAACACACACATATATATTTTTGAGCTATTATTCACGGGACTTACACTCCAGAACTGAGGGGGTTAACCGGTTTTCTTTTACCGCAGCGTGGTTTTTTCCCCGTGTTACGAATTCTTGTTACTCAAATACCGTATATGCGTATTATATGCTGCTTTATTGGGATCAGTAAAGAATATAATTGTTACGGTGGCCCCCCTCAGGAACCAAAGGGGGGACCTAAAGGGGGATTTATAGTTATAATTATGATTATATTGTGCTTAAGATGGCCCTCTCTTTTGGAGAGTCCCCCGTTTTTTATTTTTCTACTTATTACTGTTATTGCCGTTTGTACTGCACTTCTCATATTCAGAAGTCGGAGGGTACTTCTTGGTGCTCGTTATTTGGTTTTGACTTTCACCCTTGTTATTCAACCACTGTTGCCTTTTTTGGCTGTGCACTCGGGTGACACTTTTCTTGGCTACTCAGGTTGCGGATCCTAGATCCTCGCGCCCACAAGGAACGGACGTCATTCTTTCCACGGGAAGGTAGTCAACCTCTCCAGGGTGCAGACTAGCCTCTCCCAGAGACGTATACTTCCTTATTTTATTTTCTTTCTCCTGTTTTCTGTTCTTTATCTCTCCTTTCTTCCTTTCCTCTTCTCTTCTCCCACCCCTCCCTCCGTCCTTTTCCCCTTGTTTGTTTGTCTGACCGCTGGAGACATGTCTTCACCGCCAGGCTTTTCCCCAAAGCCTCTCCGCTTTCTCACATATAATGTGAAAGGCCTGAATATCCCAGAGAGACGCCGCCGTCTCTTCCGGGAGGCCCGGGCGCTGAGGGCGTCGGTGGTTTTTCTCCAGGAGACACACTTTCATCGGGATGCTGCCCCGTCTTTGAGTGACCCAGCTTTCCCGATGGGCTATTACAGCAACTACACCGGGGGCAATAGTCGTGGAGTGGCGATTCTTTTCTCTAGGGACACCCCTGTGGTCCTTGATGGCGTGCTCTCTGATGACGGAGGCCGTTTCTTGTTTGTAAACTGCACAATAGTGGATGTTAAATACACCTTCGCGTCGGTCTACCTCCCAAACACTAACCAACACCATTGCCTAGCGGCGATTCTTCGTCGCCTTACTTCTTTTGCGGTGGGAACCCTGGTATTGGCGGGTGATTTTAATGTCCCACTGGACCCACGTCTAGATACTTCTACGGGCCACTCTTCTATTCCGCCCTGTATCCCTCGCCACATCCGCCGCACCCTAGACGCCCTGCAGTTGGTGGACGTATGGAGGGCCTTCCATGCAGGGGAACGCGACTACACCTTCTATTCCTCAGTCCACGCCACGTATTCGCGCCTCGACTATCTGTTTGTTCAACAGCGCTCGGTGCTCTGTGTCGAGGACTCTGTCATACACGCCCAAACGTGGTCTGACCACTGCCCTCTCCTGGCAACTTTCTCCTCTCCCTTGTCGCGCCCCTCGGAACGACAGTGGCGACTAAACACATCTCTGTTACTGGATCCGGCTTTCTCTACAGAAGTTGACACTGGCTTACGCAATTACTTCTCTGATAACGCGGTCTCGGGCGTCTCCCTCCCTACGATATGGGAAGCACATAAGTCTGTTGTGCGAGGTGTCTTCCTCAGTAGAGCCACGGCACTTAAACGAGAGAGATCGGGCAAGTTAGCAGTTCTTTTTGCAGAAATAAGGGACCTTGAACTTGCCCACCACGCGTCAGCACTCCCTGCAGACTACGACCTTCTGCTCGCTAAGCGTAGGGCGCTGAACGACATCCTTGACAAAGACATCCGCTTCGCGGCCCAGAAAGCTAGATGCTCCTTTGCTCTCAAGGAGAACAAACCGGGCAAGTTGCTAGCTAAGATCCTACGCGGGAGACGGGAAGCAACTTACATTGCCAAACTTAAACTCTCCTCTGGGGAGATTGTTACACGACCCGACCAGATCTTGTGTGAATTTCGCCGTTTCTACGAAAAGTTATATAGTATGGACACTGCATCCGACAACAACATGCCCTCTTCGGAGAGCATTAACAGATATCTGGAGAGCAAACTGAACCGCACCCTCCCTCAGGAGTCTTCTGACTCTCTTGATGCCCCAATTTCAGCTGCGGAAATACGAAGGGTAGTGACTGGACTGAAGGGAGGTAAATGCCCAGGCCCGGATGGCTTACCGGCCGAATATTATAAGTCCTACTCAGACGTTTTGACCCCTCACATGGAGTCCCTTTTTGCTTCCCTGAGAGATGGTGATAAACTTCATCCTCATACTTTATCAGCCACTATCTCTGTCCTCAAGAAACCTGGAAAAGACGACGCGGACGTGCGTAACTACCGCCCCATTTCCCTACTGAATACGGATCTCAAGATACTTGCGAAAATAATGGCCACCCGTCTCGCGCCTCTATTGCCTGCACTTATTCATGCCGACCAAGTGGGTTTTATCCCTGGGCGGGAGGCGCGAGATGCAACGACTCGAGTCTTAAGCGCTATCGGGCTGGCTAAACGTACGCATACTGGACTACTCTTGCTTTCCACCGACGCAGAGAAGGCCTTCGACCGGGTGAGTTGGCGCTTTCTGTTTTCGGTCCTGGCGCGCCTGGGAGTGGGCGGCTCTTTCCTCTCTTGGTTGGAGGCTCTGTATACTAACCCTACGGCTCGGGTAAAAGCAAATGGGGCCCTTTCTGAGACATTCAAGGTTCAAAACGGGACACGCCAGGGCTGCCCGCTGTCCCCCCTTCTATTTGCCCTTTCACTCGAACCCTTGCTGGAATCGATTCGCCTCAATCCCTCCATCACAGGCATTCAGGGACACACCTCGGAGCACAAGGTCTCAGCATATTCTGATGACCTCCTGTTCCTTCTCTCTAATCCAGCTACTTCTCTTCCCGCGGTCGTACAGACGCTCAAAGAATACCGGACTCTAGCTGGATACTGTATCAACCGAGCCAAATCGGAATTTCTTGGCATCTCTCTGGACCACTCTTCCATCTCCTATCTCAGACGTTCCTACTCGTTCCGCTATTGTCCGGACCGAATGAGATACTTAGGCGTTTGGCTAGCTTCCTCGACCAGATTACTTCACAACCTCAATTTCCTTGCCATCCTTCTTTCCTTTCGCACAGATATGGCGGCTTGGACTGGGGGGCTGCTATCATGGTTTGGTAGAATTGCAGTTCTCAAAATGAACTTGATGCCCCGACTGCTCTACCTCTTCAACGCCTTACCAATCACGATTCCACTGTCGTTCTTTACAGCCCTCAGATCGGAATTGTTGAAATTTGTCTGGCCCAGAGGTCACCCGCGGGTGGGATTTGCGGTGCTATGTCATCCCAAAGCAAGTGGTGGATTGGCCCTGCCTGACCCTAGAAAGTACTACCTCGCCTGTCATTTGGCACGAGTGGTTGAGTGGTCTGGAATTGGCCGGGAGAGGAGGTGGTTAGACCTGGAACGAGCACTTACTGACCGTCCCTTATGGACTTTACCCTGGCTGCCCCCTCCCCGACCGACGGCCCAGAGAGCTGACCCTGACCCGATGTCGGCAACATTGCACATCTGGCACACACGAAAAATATCTCTTGGACTTTCTTCTTCCCGTTCCCCATTACTCCCGCTGTCGCATAACCCGGAGCTGTTAAGCGGCATATTGCCCTCTCTGAGGGCTCGGATGACGGACTCGGACAGGCCTCAGGCGATAGATCTCCCTCCGGGTGGCAACTTGGAATTATCTCCTCGCTCAATCCAACTGGGCCCTCTTTCATACTTGGAGCAATTTAACTTTTACCAGTTAAAGTCGTACCTGAGGAGCCTCAACTGTAGCTTCAGTTTAAGTCGACCTTTACTGCCCTTTGAACACCTTTGCCATGCGGGTCACCCCCTGACCAGAGGGATTTCCACCCTCTATGGGATGATCATGTCTACGGACACGGAGGCCCCCTCTTTCGAAGCTAGATGGGAGAGGGAACTTGGGTTCTTGATCTCCCCGGACCAGTGGTCGAAAACGTATACCCTGGTTCATAAGGGTAGTAGCGCCACCCGCATCCAAGAAACGTCCTTTAAATTGCTGTCTTTTTGGTACAAGACTCCTAGCCTTCTTCATAGTATATATCCATCGACCCCATCTGAGTGCTGGAGATGCGCCCAAGACACCGGGACACTCTCCCATATATGGGGGTCTTGCCCCCGGATCAAAGGCTTCTGGTGTGAGGTTCAGGATGCGATCTACCAGGTCACTGACGTTAAGCTGCCACATACGCCGGAGTGTTTCCTGCTCTTCCACATTGACCTACCTCTTAAGACACTCAAACGATCGGTGCTCCTCTACATGCTCCTAGCGGCCCACGCACTCATTCCCGCCCTCTGGCGAACTGATAGAGCCCCCTCCACGAGCGAATGGGTGGGTCGAGTTGAATCTTTCCGATCCATTGATCACCTGGATGCTGGGTCCCGCGATGAGATGGATGGCTTCGGTCTGAAGTGGTTTCATTGGGAGCGGTATGCCGCGTCTTGGCGTTCGGGGCCCGGGAGAGACCGGACGGCGTAACCTTCTCACTCTGCACTCATTGTATGATATACTATCAACATTCCTGGCCCTTAGACGGTCTCTAGTTGTACTGTTTATGTCTTCCATATGTCTGACCCGTCCCCTCCTCTCCCCTCTCTGTCTCCCTTTCTTTTCTCCTCCTTCCTTGCTACCACTCTCTTTGCCCTCACTTTAACCCTGGCCTTTACCTCTCTCTCTGCTATTTTCCTCACTCTTCGGAGGGGGTTTCTTACCACAGCATTGGACGAGACGCACTTCTCCCTCTCACGATTGTATTACCCTGAGTTCCTTACTATGGTACCCTCCGAGCTCCAGATGGACCACCGTCCATTGTGCGATTTGAGAGTTGGTTGGGAATGTTGGGATTATTTACTCTGCTTCAAGTAAAGTGACGGCGCACTGTAATGTTTTTCTTTCTTATATCTATGTAATTTATATATCCACTGTTCTTGTATTTCTCCGTTTATGGTCATTTGACTACAGACGTATTTCTTGTTTTTTCTTTGTCTTTAATAAAGAAAAATTTTGAATTGGAAAAAAAAAAAAAAAGAAGGTGGGGAAAACCTTGTAGCACAGGGGAGCAATTTAAAACACATTTTTCCTCCTCGATTCAAAAAGCACAATGCGCTCTCACAAACACAGGGGGAACATACACGCCCTCGCACACAATTCCCCTCACCTTATCACAGTATACATAATTTTTGTGATTGTTCCATGACTTTGCATATATCAGGACTTTTTCCTGTGCAATGGTGCACTTGGCACCTATAGCCCCCCTGTTTTGATCTCTGTGGTTTTTTGGGGTCTTCTCTCATTTTTCATTTTTTTTTGTTACTGTGTGGTCCTACCATCATTTAGTTGATAATTTGTGCCTCATTTTATGCACTTTTTTAAATTTCCGTTTAAGTAAAAGTTATGTTGAGGGCTGGTATCAAGATTAAAATTTACCAACTTTGCATTAAAACAGGGGTTACACCCACCCACTGGAAGGCTGTGACCTTCCACTTTCTGTTATTGATAGACCTTCCTTTTGTGGTGGCACCTCTCGAATTGTCACCATCCTTGTCTACATATATATGTAAATTTAGAAAACAGTATGCACTGCAGACTTGGAACACACGACACAATGCAGGCTAGATAACAGGATACAATGCAGGCTAGATAACAGTACACTGCAGGCTTGAATTGCTGGATACACTGCAGGCTAGATCACAGGATCAATCTGGAGGAGCAGTACTGACAAGAAACTGAGACTCAGGACAGACAATGCCCAGATGAAGAACTGCCCTTAAGAGTGGGCCACTGATCAACTTTTCAGGTGGGAGGAGACAAAGCATGCTGCAGGAAAGGGACCAAAATGCAGGAATGGCAGAGCAAGACTAAGCTGGTCCAGATAAGCTTGCATACAGAGGTAGGGGATAGAATTGTAGCAGTACCCCCCACACTCTTAAAGGTACTCTCTGAGCACCTAACATATGTTCAAGGCTGGAAAACGAGACAAGGATGCAAGACGTTACTGCCAGTCTTCATCGGATCGGATGCAGAGTCCGTAGAACATTCAGGATGGTGTTCTACTTATCTTATTAAAAAGAAAAATGATTCTAATAAATGTCATAGTGTTTTCTAATTCTTTCGTGTATATAAATACTTATAGATGTGTTGTGAAATAAATGTGTTTATTTTATACTCGTAGAAAAAATTATTAACTCAAAATCTGGTTTAAGTGTTCTGGGCCAGAGTATTAAGTTGGTAGATCCATTTCATCTCCTTACCAATTTTCTTCTTGAAGTCCCATAATCTCAAATTTCTAATTACTTTGTTAATCCCCATAAATAACAAGCCCTTTGGGGTTTGGTTGTGAATTTGTTTGAAGTGGAGTGAGACGCTGTGATTTGCAAAGCCTTTTTTTAAAATTTCTTATATGCTCCTGTATCCTTTTGTTTAGAGGTATGGATGTTCTAGCAACGTATTTCATACCGCAGGAACAAATAAATACATTAATTACATCATTAATAAAACAAGAAATAGTATCTCTAATCTTGAAAATCTTCTTATCTGTAGAGAATTATTTAGGTATTCGCTTATGATTTCTTGTATTCCTAAAATTTAAGCAGTTCCCACAGCAGTAGAAAACCTCGCCAATTCCAAAATTTTACTGTTCTTCAAAGTTATATGGTTACTCCTTACAAGTTCCATTCCGAGGTTGTTTGTTCCTTGATTGATAATCCTGGGATTCTCTGGGAGGATATCTTGCAACATTGGATCCTTTCTGAGCATAGGCCAGAATTTTCGGATGATTTCTCTCACTTTCCTATTTTGATCATGTAGCGCTCACTCCCGGAGGAGCCGCTGAATTTAACCTCGGGTTAGTCTCTCCGCACTAGGGAATAAATATACACCAGCACTGTTGTGGATTTTATAAATCATATATACTTTACTGGTCTCAATAAAACGGCATAGATAAAGTAAACATGGTATATGGAAACAGGATTTCGTAATGCGAGAAACGCGCAGCGGTAAAAGAAAAGTTTAACCCCCTTCGTTTCTGAAGTGTAAGTCCCGTGCAGGTTATGTCCCAAGAAGTGTGTGTGTGAGCTCAGGTACCCGGGTACTATATTTCAACTGGCCAGTGAATGTATTTAAATAAATCTTCGACTAGTCACTCTTGGGGCCCTATAGATTTTAGCAGTGCTGCAGCGTGCTTCTTTAAACTTTAACTGTGGCCTAGGAGGCCTCTCACCCATCCGCCAGACAATCTGTTCCGCTGCCCGATCAGGACGTCTCTCCGCTGAATTGTGCTGGGACTCTATGTCACCGGATACGCTTCTCTCGCTTGTCCATCGTTACAAGATTTACAGATTACCGCCTGCACTCCCAGTGGATCATTGCCGTCTCCTAACTCGGGGTCCAATCTGCAACTCTTTGTCTGCATAAAACCTCTCAGCGGTGGATTACTGGGTCTCTGGCAAGTCACTATATCGATCCCCAGCGTCAGCAAGGCAACGCCTGCTCTCCGGCCTGGTTACAATCGCTCACAGTCTCACGTGCGTCTCACTTGGTTCACTCCTCGGCTCACACTGGCTCTCATTCCACAAGGCTGCGGATGTCCTCCCTTCCATCCCCACCCACTTCCTCTCTTTCCCCCAAAGCATGCTGGAAAACGTAGTCCCATTGTCCAGTATAGTTTACATGCGCTTGTCTCCCTCTGGTGGCCAAAACGGAACATTACAGCAACAGGGTTTTAAAACAGCGCTACAAGCATTATATGTAAAAAGGAATAGTACATCATTTACTGTATGTTGATCTTATCTTTCTTGGGTTTGTACTCTAGGAGGTCCTTCCATTCTAGTGGCCCTATTGTTGACTATGGGCCATATTACATAGTTGGTGCTAACTTAACCAGAGCTGTTGTAAACTTAAAACCTCCATAGGCTATAATGACTCTGGGAAGTTTACAACAGCTCTGGTTAAGTTAGCACCAACTATGTAATATGGCCCCTTGTTTCTTCCAACTTATTCCCCAGTAACCTTTCTTCTCAAAATTCTCCTTCAGCTTCATTGTCTGTTCATGATAGTCTTGATCTTCCCTGCAGTTTCTTCTGAGTTTTGTAAATGGGCTCCTTGGGATACTCTACAGCCATTGTGGTAAGTGGCAGCTGTCTTTTCGGGCAAAACTGTTGACATCAACTTTCTTGAAGAAAGTTTTTTTTTAATCCTATTTTCCTGGATAAAGATTGTAAGGTCTTAAAAATTGACTGTACTCTTGCTATGTGTGGTTTCTAATTCTATATTACATTTATTCCAGTTTAAAAAGTTTAGGAAACTTTTTAGATCTTCTTCCCATTTCCAGATGAAAAATATTTAATTTATATATAATTTATATGCCACCAGATGTTACTTCCATTCCTGATACCAGGTTTGTTCACACTCTGCCATGAACAGATTGGCATAGGTTGGGGCGAATTTCATCCCCATATATATGCCTTCCACCTATAAGAACTAGGTACCATTGAACAAGAAGAAATTGTTTTCTAAGATCAATTCTATTCCTGAAAATCTAAAATTTAAGTTGTTCTGAAGAGGTCGGAAGATTCCAAGAAAAATGTGAAGCATTGATAAAAAAAATTATGTGGTATAATGATATAGAGCGATCTTACATCACTGGTGACAAGATAATAGTTACTGCACAATTCTAAATTATCCAATATTTGGAGTATATTGAGAGAAACACTCTATCCTATTTGTTCTGGCAGGAAGAGGTCAGAAGATTCCAAGAAAAAATTTCCGCATTGATACCTCTTTTATGTGGTATAATGCTATAGAGCGATTTTACATCACTGTTGACAAGATAATAATTACTGCACCATTCTAAATTATCTAATATTTGGAGTATACTGATAGAAACACTCCATTCTATTTAAAAGATATTAGCTAGAGGCTGTAATTGATGGTATATATATTCTGAAACTAGGCTGGATATCGAGTTAATCCCAGAGATTATAGATCTTCCTGGGTTTCTCTTGATTTTTGTGGACTTTTGCCAGAAAGTAGAATACCGGGGTTTGTGGGTGTTGTATATTCATGTATTCATATTCCTTATGATCTAATATTCCCAATTCTTTTAAGTGATCTAGAAAGTCCAGAAATTTCTTATTGATCTCAATTCTGGGATCCTTGTTCAGGGTGTTATAAGGCTTAATATGGTCCACGATCCTTCCCACTTCTTGTTCATAATAGTCCTTAGTCATAATGATCCCCCCTGTAAGGATATAGGGTCACCCAGCACGCAGACAAAACCCAGAAAGGCAAGAAAGGACCCTAAACTGAGAAGCTGGTCCTTAAAATGGCCAGGTACTAATCTAGAATACACAGAAGTACAGATCAGGAACAGGAGAGATATCGTAGTATAACACAAGCCAGAGGTCGGTACACGAGGTAAACATATGCCAAGGGATAATACAGAAAACACAGTCAAAATACAAGCCAGAAGTCAAACCAGAAAATCAATAAGCATAAGCTGTAGAAACGCACTGAAGGCTAGAAATAACCACGTCAGGGCTCAGAGCACAGACTGGAACTGATATTTAAAGGCCTAGATCCCTGACCAGGTGGGGCATATAAAGTGGCCTGATTCAAAGACTGGAGCCCTCTCTGTTGGGAAGGCCGTACTGCAGGAGCAGTAGCAGGCATGACACCCCCCTTTATCAGCAGGTTTGATTATCCTTTCAGAGTCTTTTCTTAATTATTTTCATGGCTTCTTTTTCATGCCTTTTTCAAATTCCCCCCCCTCCTAACAGGTTTACTATAGAATATGCTATAGAATATACATTAACATAATGGGTAGCATAAACAAAGATACCAGAATACAGGACCCTTAATAATGTTATAAACACATCGGAACTGCGGTGGGATGCCAGCTACTAGGGATGAGCCGAACACCCCCGAGTTCGGTTCGCATTCGAACTCGAACTTTTCAAAGGTTCGAATTCGAACTCGAACACGAACTCAATACAAGTCAATGGGACTCAAAATTCGATTTTTAGAGTGCCCTCCAAGAGGGCATATATGCTAGAAATTTTCCATAAAAGGTGTATGGGGGGTCCGGGTAGTGCCCTGGGGGACAGGAAACAAGGACAAAAAGTAAAAAAAAAAAAGGTTTTAACCCTTTCGCTGCTGAGGCTTTTCCCGCCCCTGTGCTGAGGTCATTTTTACCTGTTTTGCGCATCATGTTTAAACGTGTTTTGAAGGCTTATTTTAGTATATGACCAGACATATTATATATCGTTCTTTCCGTCAGACTCGGTAGATTCATAATATGTCATTATTATATGTATACGTTATGTCATGTCTGTATATTATAACAAAAAATGCAATAAAATATGTATTTTCAATAATTTACTACGTGTAAAGTGTTTTTTTTCACATTTTAACATGCGAGCAATTGCGGTTATATTTTGTATGGGGTGCGCTTGTTAAAAAAATTAGAGATGGGGTCTCGTTACATTTTTTTTTGGGGAAAATGACACTATTTTTAACAAACGCACCGCATACAAAAATCGTTAGTGCAGCATCATTGTTCACATTATAATTGAAATGGGAACAATATTGCTGCATTAACAAACCCAAAAAAATAAAAAATAAATTTTTTTTTTTTTTTTTTATTTTTCATTTTTTTTTTTTTTACAAAATTTTACACTTTCATGTTTGGTATCGTTGGAACGGCCATGCTCTGGCCGATCCAACCATACCAATATTTAACCCCTAACTGCCACGTTTCGGGAGATAGGGAGTTCATTGGAACTCCCTATCTCCACAGTTGGTGGCAGTTAGGGGTTAAGTCTAGGACTGGCGTCATCGTGCTACGCACGATGACGCCAGTCCTCTGGGGGAGTTCCCGGAGGCTTGGCCGACATCCAAGATGTCGGCCAGCTCCGGGAAAGGATCGCGAACCGGCGCTTTTCAGCGCCGATTCGCGATCCAGCTCCCCAGGGGTTAATGCCAGGCATCATTTGGAAGGGCAGGCTGTGCCCTTCCAAATGATGCCTGGGTTAAGCCCCGCAGAGCCACCGATCGGGAGGGAGAGAGGTCCGAAGGACCTCCCCCCCTCCCTTTCAGGCGCCTCCTCCGCACATGCGGGGGGGGGCGCCTGAATTAGGTGTCATCGCGCCCCCGCGATGACACCTAATTCTGGCGGCTGGTGGTCCGGATGCCGGGCTGACATCCAGGATGTCAGCCCGCACCGGAGGGGCCAGCGATCGGCCGGAACCCGGCCGAACGCTGACCCCAATGTGAGGACGCGCTCAGCTCGTCCTCAGCACACCAGCGGGAATGCTGAGGACGCGCTGAGCGCGTCCTTAGCATTCAAGTGGTTAAAGGGACAGTGAGTTTTCCATGAAATAAGGGTTAAAAATAAAAACAAAAAATTCCTTCAAATATCGTGCCTAGGAGGTCCCCATAACCTGCCCGTGAAGTGGCGGATTTCTAGGATGTATAGAACCATTTAAAAACAAAAATGACGTTTCAAATGACCGTAAATGCTTTTCCTTTAACCTCCCTGGCGGTCTAATTTTTTCAAAATTTTGTGTCTAAAAGCGTCTCATTTTTTTTTTTAAAGGAAACGTGTTTTTGTACATAGTTAGCCTGTAATAATTAGGAATCACGCACTGAAATCCGGGAAATCAAGAGTCCTTACTGGTAAAATCCTTTATAAGTAAATTAATTAATTAATTTAAAAAAAATAGTAAATAAATTGAGTCCGATAAAGTTTGAAACACGACATAATAATTTATTATCCCAAAAATAATTATCCAAAATAATGCAAATAAATGATATTCAATAAAATACAACAAAAAACACTGAAATCTGTCTGAGAACAAGGGTGAGACGATGGATTGTCTATTTCTTATCCTGTACTGCCACCTAGTGGCCGTTCATAAACATTGCATTTTGTATTCAGTGTTTATTATGAATGAAGTTTGCTGTGGTCCAGCCCCCCTGCATCATGTGACTCGCAGGGAGCCTTCCAGGAAGCAGCTCGCCGCGATCACACTGCGGGGGACAGCGAGGGAGCCAGGAGGAGGTGAGTATGTATCCAGCCCGAGTGTGGCTCGGGTTACCGTTCGTGGTAGTGAAATTTAACCCCGAGTCACACTCGGGAATACAGTCAGGGAGGTTAATCTATTCATAAACAACTGCTTGGGGCGGCAGCCTGTATGAAAAGACATTTTAGGACACGCAGAAAAAGTTTAGTGATTTTTTGGCTAAATTATGGTGAAATTTATGCAGGCTTTGGATGAAAGTAACAATAGGTGCTTTTAAATTGGGACTTTAGCGTCGACAACAGTGCCGTCACACAGTAACCCCTCTGAGGATATGAATCTGGTACAGGCGTCAGAGGCAGTGCACCCACATATTGTGCCTTTAGTGCCAGGCCAACAAGTGCATTCATACAGTAACCCCTCTGTAGTATTGTGGAAGAGTGCAGGGGTGGACCATGCGGTCCTATATTAAAAAGATATGAATCTGGTAAAGATGTCAGTGCACCCAGATAGTCCTTTTGGTGCCAGGCCAGCAAGTGCCATCATACAGTCACCCCTCTGTGGTATTGTGGAAGAGTGCAGAGGTGGACCATGCGGTCCAATATTAAAAAGATATGAATCTGGTAAAGGCGTCAGTCAGTGGTGTATTTAGGTTTTGTGCTGCCCTAGGCCTGACTAAACTCGTTCACCCCCTAATTTAAATTTGAGGCACCCCTTCCTGTCAAGGGAACACCTCTTCCTGGTTAATCCCCACCCTTCCTCTTTAAGCTCCACCTTTTCCTCTTAGAGCTCCGCCTTTGCCTCTCTTTATATTAAAAGTGGATACCAAGCACCTACTTGTATATTTTGTATATCATTTCAAATGTATCTATTGAGATAAATAAAATTATGAAATGTTTAAATTCAAGCATTTTTACAAAGAACAGCCACGCATGTCAAGTATACTGGATCCCAGCCGCTCTAATTGGTTGAACAATAAAATCCACAGAAACGTGCACTGCATATGAGCGTATCACAGAGCTGCACAGCAATAAAACCCACAGAAATGTGCACTGTGTATGAGCATATCACAGAACTGCACAGCAATAAAACTCACAGTAATGTGCAGTGTGTATGAGTGTATCCCAGAGCTCCAGGGCAATAAAACTCACAGTACTATGCAGTGTGTATCACAGAATCCACTGCAATAAAACTCCCAGCAATGCAAAGTGCGGGTCAGCGTATTAGAATCCACAGCATTAAAACTCCCAGCAATGCAATGTGCGATGAGTATGAGTGCAGCAGAATCCACTGCAATAAAACTCCCAGCAATGCAATGTGTGGTGTGTGTCAGCGTATCAGAGTCCACTGCAATAAAACTCCCAGCAAACCGAGTGTGTATGAGCACACAGCAATTATTTATTCTACATTTACCGGCCTCTGTCTGCGGTAGGGCTGTGTGCAGAGTCAGCAGGGACTGTGTGCAGACTCTGCAGGAGGTCCCTCCAGGCCACGTTAGGATCGCGGCTGTGCCTGTGTGTGGAGCCATCTTGTCAGCAGTGGGGTGCCACTGCCAGAGGGTGCATCGTGGCTTTGATTCACTTCCTGGTGGGTGTTCAGTCCAGAATAGAGTGACAGTCCATGTTAACGAAAGGGCGGGCAGCTGTGTGCGTGCGTGTCACGTGGTTCAGCCAGTCAGGTGCTACTGAGACTCAGTACCACCTGACTGGCCGGACTGAGTGTGACCTGCACGCACGCAGCCTCACCAGGAGCCAGGCAGCTCAATGACAAATTTCTATCACTGCAGTGCTGGTTAAGTAAAGGTCCACTTTAAACAGCAGTAAGCAGACAGGGCTTCATATTCTGCTGATACCCCCCTTTACCTGCCGTTTACTTTCATTTTCTCTCTCTGGACACAAATCACATCCCCCTCCCCTCTAGTAGAGCTGCTGCGGGGCAGGGGAGGAGCTATGGAGGGAGGAGACACCCCAATAATCACTGGTACCTGGGGCTGCCCACCCTCCGCCACGCCCCTAAGTACACTACTGCTCTGGTGATATGCTCACACACAAGTTTGGTGAACTGCCAGCAAGTACGGTGCAGTTTGAAGGCAGTGCAAATCCCCATAGAGAAGTAATGGTTAATCTATTCAGAGAACACCAAACAGCAGAGAAATGTTAGTGAAATGCCCTGATGTTCGGTGGTTTCAATTAGCAGGTTTATTCAGGCGAACCACATAGGTTTCAATGTTAAAAATATTCCCGTTTTTATGCAATATCTAATAAACCATTTATTATTTTAATCTGCCATAAAAAGTCTTTACTTATTTATTGATCTTTTTTTAGTACCTTTTAGTAATTTTTCAGATTTTTTTTGGAAAATCTCCACCCCTTTTTTTAATAGCGGTTCTTCTTTTTCTGTAACAGAACTTTTTATTATCAATCATAGGATCTTATATGTAAATTCCAGACATTTTCGTTCAGTAGTTCTTTTGAAAACAACAGGCCATGGGTTTGCGGTTGCAGCATACAGCGGCCGACTCCATACACTTTGGGGACCCTGCAGTGAATGGTGAATTCACTGCAGGGTGGGGAAATTTTATTCCCCGAAGTGCAGGGAACTACAGAACACCAAAATGTTGGCGTCATTTCGGTGCTCTGTGAGTAACCCAATTAGTGGTGAGGTTTTTTGTTGCCCCCTGGAAAGTGAAAGCCTAGGCCTTGCCTACCCAGACATACTTGAAAATTAGTGACATCTCAATGTTTCCTTCCTGGGAAAATAGTTTGCAAAAGCAGAAAAAAAAAAAAAATTATTATTTTTTTAGGGGTGGGGCCACCCGGCAGGCCACCGCCCCCTGGAAAGTGCCACCCTAGGCCTAGGCCTTGTTGGCCTAGGCCAAAATACATCAGTGGCGTCAGTGCACCCATATATTGTGCTTTTGGTGCCAGGCCAGCAAGTGCCATCGTACAGTAACCCCTCTGTGGTATTGTGGAAGAGTGCAGGGGTGGTCCATGCGGTCCTATATTAAAAAGATATGAATCTGGTTAAAGGCATCAGTGCCCCCAGATATTGTGCTTTTGGTGCCAGGCCAGCAAGTGCCATCATACAGTAACCCCTCTGTAGTATTGTGGAAGAGTGCAGGGGTGGACCATGCGGTCCTATATTAAAAAGATATGAATCTGGTAAAAGCGTCAGTGCACCCAGATATTGTGCCTTTGGTGCCAGGCCAGCAAGTGCCATTGTACAGTAACCCCTCTGTGGTATTGTGGAAGAGTGAAGGGGTGGACCATGTGGTCCTATATTAAAAAGATATGGATCTGGTAAAGGTGTCAGTGCACCCAAATATTGTGCCTTTCATGGCAGCAAGTGCCTTCACACCGTAACCCCTTTGTGGTATTGTGGAAGAGTGCAGGGGTGTGTCAGGGATCCCTACCGCTGGCCCTGGGTTGCGCTCCAGCCCGGGCAATGGCGGGCATTCTGCTGCTCGTAGCGTCCATCCATCCTCCTCCCTCGTGTCCCGGCTAAAGAATGAGCCGCGCGTGCACGTGGTTTCCTGGGCTATCAGTGAACGTCTTACGCAAGGACGCTCAGAACGGCCAACGGCAGTCCGCACGTCATCAGGGAACGCCCGGGGAGATCCCTATAAGAAGACAGCTGACTGGTAGTTCAGTACTAGTTTATTCTAGTCTGTTGCGCTGGTTCTGATACTTTGTTTCCTGTGATATCGTGATTCTGACTTCTGCTTTGGATACAATACTACGCTGCTTGCCTTAAACCCTTTTGACTTCTGCTTGGATATATTACTACGCTGACTGCTTTAACCCCTCGATTGCTGCTTGGACATTTACTACGCTATTGTATTACTCTGATATATATATTCATTACGCTACACTGCTGTTTGTAACCCTCCGTGGTTACACAACTTATCATCCACCAGATACGATTCTCCGTGGATATCATATTCACCCTACGTGCCATCACTAGCAGGTATATCTTGCATATTGGTTCCTACTCTGCTACCGCTACGTGCAACCCTGACATAATAAACTAGTCTACTATGGAATCAGCAAGTGTACCCGAGACTCTGGCCGCCATTGCCCAGCAGCTCAATATATTGACTCAATCTGTGCAGGCTTTGGAAGCCAATCAAACAGCTATGCAGGTGCACCAAGATCGTCTGGAACAAGGATTAGCGAGCAGTGGTGCCTAACGGCCTGTGGCAGAGCCCCCAGCGCTCCCTATTGATGCCGCCACTATGGGTCCAGAACCTTACGTGTCACCACCCGAGAAACTCTATGGAGACCGAAAGCAGTTCCGCTGCTTCATAACGTCATGTCAAATTATGTTTTCCCTACAGAGACGTACCTATAACACCGACATTGCACGAGTCAGATCAGTGATATCGCTACTAACAGGCAGGCCTCAACGATGGGCGCATCATCTGCTGCGAACCCCCAGTCCCTTACTGAACAGTTGGAGCACATTCTATAAAGCAATGGAGGAGATGTATGACGACCCCCATCGGGTGAACAATGCGGCTCAAGCTCTCGACAACCTGAAACAAGGAAGAAATGATGTAGAGGAGTATATTACAGACTTCAAGCATTTGGCCCTTGAATCAGAGTGGAATGAGCCTGCACTCAGCTCAATTCCGGAAAGGATTGTCTGAAACGTTGAAAGACGAACTAGCAAGAACTGGGGTACCTCCATCATTGGACAAGACTATCAGGGTTATTCAGAGAGCGTGAAAAGCAGGAGAATGAGAAAATTCTAGGTCAAAATAGCCAAACCAGAAAAATTCTCCCTTTCATCTCACTTTCCAAATCGGCTATTTTGACCTCGAATTTTTCATTCTCCAGTCATTCTCCAGTCATTCTCCTGCTTTTCACGCTCTCTGAATAACCCTGTAAGTCTCTATGTACTGAAATTGACCGTCGACTAAGAGAAAGGCGTGCTGAACGCGCCAACAACCATAATTCAACTCCTATAAAGAGAGTCGTTCCTCCGCCACCTATAATGTCCCCTATGCCTACCAACAATGATGAAGAACCCATGCAAGTTGGGGCAGCAAGAGGACCATTAACAGAAGCCGAGAAGTCAAGGAGACGTTCCTTAGGCCTGTGTATGTACTGCGGTCGTGCAGGTCATCAAGTCCGGGAATGTCGTGAGAAGCCTAACACTCGCATGGGTAAGCCTTTAGCCCTTCCCACTTTTGTGTCCGTTTAAAGCATCTGCAACACTATGTCCATCCACCTCATTGTACCCTTGTCTTTACAGTGGGACGGCCGAACCACTACGCTCAACGCCATGATTGATTCCAGGGCCAGCGGCTGCTTCTTGGACGTTAATGTAATACAGTCTCTTGGAATACCCACTACATCTAAGAAACAGCCTTATCCCATCCAATTATTAGACGGAAGCTCTCCTCAATCAGGTCCCGTGACTAAAGAGACTGTACCTCTCCTAGCCACCATAGGAGAGCAACCACAAGATATACTTATCTTTGACATTGTGCCTTCATCGGTATTCCCAGCCGTTCTTGGCCTTAACTGGTTAAGAAGAAACAATCCTACTATTGATTGGACTAATGGCGCCATTACCTTCACCCAGGAAGAACTACCTAAGACTTCGGAAATACCTCTAACACAGATCCATACTGCAGCTATGTGCACAGAAATACCCAAAGCTTATCAGGATTTGCATAGCGTGTTTGAGAAGAAAGGAGCAGATGATCTACCACCATTCAGAGCCTATGATTGTCCGATTGATCTTCTACCTGGGACTCCCATACCTCATGGCCGAATATACCCATTGTCCGAACCAGAATTAGAGGCTCTCAAGGAATATATATCGGATAACTTGAAAAAAGGCTTTATACGTCCCTCAACATCTCCTGCAGGAGCACCCATCTTTTTTGTCGGAAAGAAAGACGGGAGTCTTCGCCCTTCTGTTGACTACCGTGCCCTGAATAGTATTACGATTAAAAACAAATATCCTTTGCCTTTAATATCCGAACTCATGGATCGACTAAGAACCTCTTCAGTATTTACTAAGCTTGATCTACGGGGTGCATACAATCTGGTGAGAATACGAGATGGAGACGAATGGAAGACGGCCATCAGGTCCAGATACGGACATTTTGAGTATTTAGTAATGCCATATGGTCTCTGCAATGCGCCTGCCACGTTTCAGAGATTCCTCAATGATATTTTCCGAGACATATTGGACTGTTACGTAATAATATATCTGGACGATATATTAATATACTCTGACACCGCTGAAACGCATAGGAATCATGTAAGAACCGTGTTGCTACGTCTATTGAAACATAAGTTGTACGTAAAGCTGGAAAAATGTTTATTTGATACACAGCGTATTGACTTCCTTGGTTTCATCATTACTCCTGGACACATCCAGATGGATCCAGCTAAGATAGAAGCAGTCATGAAGTGGCCAGCTCCCGCCAATAGAAAGGGGGTCCAGTGTTTTTTGGGGTTCTGCAACTTTTACAGAAAATTTGTAAAGAACTTCTCTAAGATAGCTAGGCCGCTGACAGAATTAACCCGCATACATAACCGTTTTGCTTGGTCCATAGCAGCTCAAGACGCTTTTGATCTATTAAAAAAGACTATCACTACAGCACCTATCCTCTCGATTCCAGATCCCTCTCATCCATATACTCTGGAGGTAGAAGCCTCCGCTTTCGCTGTTGGAGCCATTTTATCTCAAAGACAGAAAGAAACTGAAGTGATGCATCCTGTATCTTTTTTCTCTAAAACCCTTTCCGCAGCCGAAAAGAATTATGATGTCGGAGAGAGAGAATTATTGGCAATCAAACTATCTCTGGAAGAATGGCGTCATCTCCTTGAAGGAGCTCGTCACCCAGTTTCCATCCTTACAGACCATCGGAACCTAGAATATTTACAGCAAGCATGCAGATTGAAACCAAGACAAGCCCGATGGGCTCTTTTCTTCAGTCGGTTCAACACGCTCATCACGTATAGGCCTGGTAGCAAGAACGGGAAAGCCGATGCCCTGTCAAGGGCTGAAGACAACATTCAAGTAATCAATGACGATTTCGTAATACCCAGAACCTGTTTCGCCACGATCAAGTTATCACTTTGGGATGTAATAAAACAGAATACACCCCCTATTGATCAAACGGCTCCTTCGATGGCGCTAACCGCGCAGAATGGATTTCTGTTACACCGTCAGAAGGTATTTGTGCCATCCGCAGCAGTACTGTCCGTTCTTCAATATTGTCACGTCTCCCCCTTAGGGGGTCATGGGGGTATACATAAGACAGTGGATTTAATGAATCGTTTCTTCTGGTGGCCTCATCTACTGAAGGATACTGTATCTTATGTGAAGAATTGCCCAGTATGCATCAGATCCAAAGTCTCTCGTCAGCGACCACAGGGTTTACTACAACCATTACCTATTCCTCAGATTCCTTGGGAGGATATATCTATGGACTTTAGAGTCGAGCTACCTGGATCCGCCGGATATAACACAGTAATGGTGGTAATTGACAGATTTTCGAAGATGGCTCATTTTGTGCCCCATGCAGGCATACCTACAGCAGCACAAACTGCATCATTGTTTATCCGAGAAATATTCCGGTTACGTGGGTTACCCTCTACTATAGTATCCGATAGAGCAGACCTCAAAATTTCCACTCGCCAGCTCGCATTTTGCGAGTGGAAATCACATAAGTGCGAGTTGGAATGCAGACACAGGCGGAATAATCAATGTTGTGCTGCCTATTCCAGCCGCGACCGTTTTTTTTTTCCTGGCACGCCCCTCTGATTACATCAGAGAGGGCGTGCCAAAGGTCTGCCTTCCATGCCTGCACAGTTCACTGCCAGTGAACGGACTCTCAGAGCAGGCAGGCAAAGCACAGCACCCAGCTCTGTCTCCAAGTGTGAAAGACAACAGGGATAACAATAACAGGCAGCTGAGCTCTAGTTCATTCAGCAACAGCAGGGTTAACTCTGTCTGCTGCGGGTCACTGAATGGCCGGAGCCGCTGTCTGGAAGCCTCTGCACAGAAACTCATGAGGAAGGGGAGGGGGAAGACGGCCCAGAGTCCCTGCACACGCACTGATGGGGGAAGAGGGGGGTAGACGAGCAGCAGATGGTGATTGTTTAATTGCAAAAAAGTAAGAGAAACCCATATTACCATTCTAACAAATGTCACATTGATTAAATAAAACCAATATCCCCCTTTGTTTTAAGTGGGCTTTCCCACAACTCCTATCACTCTCATCTGCTGCTCCTTTTATTCAGCTTCCATGTGTCCCTATTCAGTAAGGACTGGTTTTATTTTTTTATAATTTCCCAAAATATTTGTTTGTGGATCTATAAATCAGCTGAAAGTAATAAAGTCAGAGATACTCAGGAAGTGCCAGAGTAGATTGTAAGCTCTGGAGCAGGGTCCCCTCTCCTCTTAGATTGTAAGCTCTGGGGCAGGGTCCCCTCTCCTCTTAGATTGTAAACTCTGGGGCAGGGTCCCCTCTCCTCTTAGATTGTAAGCTCTGGGGCAGGGTCCCTCTCCTCTTAGATTGTAAACTCTGGGGCAGGGTCCCCTCTCCTCTTAGATTGTAAGCTCTGGGCAGGGTCCCTCTCCTCTTAGATTGTAAGCTCTGGGGCAGGGTCCCTCTCCTCTTAGATTGTAAGCTCTGGGGCAGGGTCCCCATCTCCTCTTAGATTGTAAGCTCTGGAGCAGGGTCCCCTCTCCTATTAGATTGTAAGCTCTGGAGGAGGGTCCCCTCTCCTATTAGATTGTAAGCTCTGGGGCAGGTCCTCTCTCCTCTTAGATTGTAAACTCTGGAGCAGGGTCCCTCTCTCCTCTTAGATTGTAAGCTCTTGAGCAGGGTCCCCTCTCCTCTTAGATTGTAAACTCTGGAGCAGGGTCCCCTCTCCTCTTAGATTGTAAGCTCTGGAGCAGGGTCCCTCTCCTCTTAGATTGTAAGCTCTGGAGCAGGGTCCCCTCTCCTCTTAGATTGTAAGCTCTGGGGCAGGGTCCCCTCTTCTCTTAGATTGTAAGCTCTGGGCAGGGTCCCCTCTCCTCTTAGATTGTAAGCTCTGGGGCAGGGTCCCCTCTCCTCTTAGATTGTAAGCTCTGGGGCAGGGTCCCTCTCCTCTTAGATTGTAAGCTCTGGGGCAGGGTCCCCTCTCCTCTTAGATTGTAAGCTCTGGGGCAGGGTCCCATCTCCTCTTAGATTGTAAGCTCTGGGCAGGGTCCCTCTCCTCTTAGATTGTAAGCTCTGGGGCAGGGTCCCTCTCCTCTTAGATTGTAAGCTCTGGGGCAGGGTCCCATCTCCTCTTAGATTGTAAGCTCTGGAGCAGGGTCCCCTCTCCTATTAGATTGTAAGCTCTGGAGGAGGGTCCCCTCTCCTATTAGATTGTAAGCTCTGGGGCAGGTCCTCTCTCCTCTTAGATTGTAAACTCTGGAGCAGGGTCCCCTCTCTCCTCTTAGATTGTAAGCTCTTGAGCAGGGTCCCCTCTCCTCTTAGATTGTAAACTCTGGAGCAGGGTCCCCTCTCCTCTTAGATTGTAAGCTCTGGAGCAGGGTCCCTCTCCTCTTAGATTGTAAGCTCTGGAGCAGGGTCCCCTCTCCTCTTAGATTGTAAGCTCTGGGGCAGGGTCCCCTCTTCTCTTAGATTGTAAGCTCTGGGGCAGGGTCCCCTCTCCTCTTAGATTGTAAGCTCTGGGGCAGGGTCCCCTCTCCTCTTAGATTGTAAGCTCTGGGGCAGGGTCCCCTCTCCTCTTAGATTGTAAGCTCTGGGGCAGGGTCCCCTCTCCTCTTAGATTGTAAGCTCTGGGGCAGGGTCCATCTCCTCTTAGATTGTAAGCTCTGGGCAGGGTCCCCTCTCCTCTTAGATTGTAAACTCTGGGGCAGGTCCCTCTCCTCTTAGATTGTAAACTCTGGGGCAGGGTCCCCTCTCCTCTTAGATTGTAAGCTCTGGGGCAGGGTCCCCTCTCCTCTTAGATTGTAAGCTCTGGGGCAGGGTCCCCTCTCCTACTGTTCTGTGTTTATGTATATTTGTTATTCTGTCTCTCGCATTGTACAGTGCTACAGAACTTGTTAGCGCTTTATAAAGACTTGTAACCGTAACACTGCGCAGTTTCAACAGATTTTGAATTCACTTTTGTAATGGTGAAAAGCCAAACAATGGTAGAAGTTTCATCAATGAAGCTTCTCCTGCCACTGTGAACTTCCCTTTTGTTAAAACGATGAAATTTGCTGATGATGCAACTACAGCTTTCTAAATAAGCTCCACACTATCGAGTCTATAAAGTACAGGGGTGCATATATAGCCCTGAAACCCGCACACCCTGAATATATGGCAGAACCTCAAACACACCCTGTCTGGTTTGGTTGGCGCAGTTTTGGGAGGCAGAATTTCTTCCTTGGATCCAGGCAGCACAGAGACGTGCTGGGTCAGGGAAAGCACCGACTCCCAGCATCTGTCACTGGCAGGGGGTGAAGAGGAGCGGAGATACAGTGGTCCAAAGACCCTTGTGCCTCCTGCAATGAGTTTACATCTGCCCCCAGTCTGCACGGTGGCAGGGAGCAGCTGCCTTCCCTGACCCAGCAATTCTGTCACTGGCAGGGGGTGTAGACGAGTTTTGCTGCCTCCTCGCTCTGCTTACACAAGGGTCTGATGTCTGGGTACACATGTATCTGATAATATAAAAGTGTGTATTTAGGGGTTGAGTTAATGGCAGGGTAGGGGTTAGGTGGGGCAACTGGTGGCGAGTAACTCTTAAGGCCTGGCTAGTAGATTGGGACTTGAAATTTTGAGCCCTGCGATAGAGGTTCTCAATTTACATCGCTTTTCTGGAAAGCTTTTTGTAAGAATCTCCATATGCAGCAGAGCCTATCCACGGCGTATCATCCTCAAACCAACGGTCAAACCGAGCGAACAAACGGTACCCTGGAACAATATTTACGGTGCTTCACTTCACATATTCAAGACGACTGGGCAGATCTATTACCCATTGCAGCATTTGCATACAACAATCAGACCCATCGTTCCACCAATTCTTCTCCATTTTTTGTAAATTACGGCCAACATCCGGTGATGTTTCCTGGTTCACCTCTGGTTAGTGATGTTCCCTCCTTGGACCATCGTATGGCTTGCATACATAACGGTTTCAAGCAAGTCAGATCCGCTCTTCTATCAGCTCAACGTTCATACATGCAGTATGCAGATCGTCACCGGGATCCTGCACCTCCATATAAAGTGGGTGATTTGGCATGGCTGTCCTCCAAGCACGTGACACTGAATTGTCCTTCAAGAAAGTTGGGCCCTCGCTTCTTGGGTCCTTTCTCAGTTATCAAGGTTGTTTCTCCTTTGGCAGTACGGCTTCGCTTACCTGATGCTTACAAGATCCATCCGGTTTTTCACATATCCCTTCTGCATCCTTCAGACCCGGATCCATTCCCTGATCACACACCTTCCCGTCCTGGTCCCGTAGTGGCTGTAAACGACAATGAGTATGAAGTACAGGACATATTGGATTCCCTCTTCCACCGTCGTCGCTTGGAATATCTGGTTCACTGGACTGGATATGGCCCTGAGGAGGACTCCTGGGTTTCAGCCGCTGATGTCCATGCTCCTGCCCTTGTTCGCGGTTTTCACGTAGCTCACCCAACGCGCCACCGGAGTGGTCGCCTTGTTCGGGGGCTCTGTCAGGGATCCCTACCGCTGGCCCTGGGTTGCGCTCTGGTCCCGGGCAATGGCGGGCATTCCGACGCTTGTAGCGTCCATCCATCCTCCTCCCTCGTGTCCCGGCTAAAGAATGAGCCGCACGTGCGCGCGGTTTCCCGGGCTATCATTGAACGTCTTACGCAAGGACGCTCAGAACGGCCGACGGCAGTCCGCACATCATCAGGGAACGCCCGGGGAGATCCCTATAAGAAGTCAGCTGACTGATAGTTCAGTACTAGTTTATTCTAGTCTGTTGCGCTGGTTCTGATACTTTGTTTCCTGTGATATCGTGATTCTGACTTCTGCTTTGGATACAATACTACGCTGCTTGCCTTAAACCCTTTTGACTTCTGCTTGGATATATTACTATGCTGACTGCTTTAACCCCTCGATTGCTGCTTGGACATTTACTAAGCTATTGTATTACTCTGATATATATATTCATTACGCTACACTGCTGTTTGTAACCCTCCGTGGTTACACAACTTATCATCCACCAGATACGATTCTCCGTGGATATCATATTCACCCTACGTGCCATCACTAGCAGGTATATCTTGCATATTGGTTCCTACTCTGCTAGCGCTACGTGCAACCCTGACAGGGTGGACCATGCGGTCCTATATTAAAAAGATATGAATCTGGTAAAGGTGTCAGTGCACCCATATATTGTGCTTTTGGTGCCAGGCCAGCAAGTGCCATCGTACAGTAACCCCTCTGTGGTATTGTGGAAGAGTGCAGGGGTGGACCATGCGGTCCTATATTAAACAGATATGAATCTGGTAAAGGCGTCAGTGCACCCAGATATTGTGCCTTTGGTGCCAGGCCAGCAAGTGCCATCGTACAGTAACCCCTCTGTGGTATTGTGGAAGAGTGAAGGGGTGGACCATGTGGTCCTATATTAAAAAGATATGGATCTGGTAAAGGTGTCAGTGCACCCAAATATTGTGCCTTTCATGGCAGCAAGTGCCTTCACACTGTAACCCCTCTGTGGTATTGTGGAAGAGTGCAGGGGTGGACCATGCGGTCCTATATTAAAAAGATATGAATCTGGTAAAGGCGTCAGTGCACCCATATATTGTGCTTTTGGTGCCAGGCCAGCAAGTGCCATCGTACAGTAACCCCTCTGTGGTATTGTGGAAGAGTGCAGGGGTGGACCATGCGGTCCTATATTAAAAAGATATGAATCTGGTAAAGGCGTCAGTGAACCCAGATATTGTGCTTTTGGTGCCAGGCCAGCAAGTGCCATCATACAGTAAACCCTCTGTGGTATTGTGGAAGAGTGCAGGGTTGGACCCTGCAGTCCAAAAAATTAAAATGATATAAATCTGGCACAGGCATCAGTGCAGCCAAATATTGTGCCTTTCTTGGCAGCAAGTGCCTTCACACCGTAACCCTTTTGTGGTATTGTGGAAGAGTTCAGTGCTGGAGGTTTTGTGAATGCAGAAGACATCCCCGATCTATTCCATTACGTCAGCATTAGGGGATTGATAGCTGCTGATCCAGGACTGATTCATTTTTATAAATGTCAGCCGGTCTACAGAGTCGGTGGACAGATGCACGCTTTTGTCTGTGACAAAACCTCCAGCGGCACTGAACGTCCTTTCAGAAAGCACGCTACATGAAGGGCAACCTAGTACCTGCATAGCATATTGGCCAAGTTCTGGCCAGTGATACAATCTCAACACCCAGTAAGCCAGTGGATCATCTGCTGGAAAGGTATCTAGGTCTGCCCTTGCCCCTAGCTAGTCCTGCACCATATGGTGAAGACGCTGGCAATGGGTGTCTACATTTGACGTCCCTGGGCGTCGTGGACTAAAAAAATTTAAAAAGGCATCAGTCAAGCGGCCTTCACCACTATTCCTCTGATCATCTGCAGCCTCAGAAGCACCTGTGTCATCACTTATTAACCTACCAGTGCCTGAAAAGGTGTTACACAAGTGTCGCTTTAGATCGTCTTAAAGTTTTTTCCTCCTGTGCTCCCTCTGTGCGGGCAGGATGAGCTCTGCAACTTTACCCTTGTATCGTGGATCAAGAAGGGTTGCCAACCAGTAATGATCCCTCTCCTTGATAGCACGAATCCTGGGGTCCTTTAGCAGGCTTTGCATAATAAGGGAGCCCATGCAGCGTAGGTTGGAGGTGGCATTAGCTTCCGAGTCTTCCTGGTCAATGAGGAGGATGACCCCATCATGCACTTCCTTCTCCCAGCCATGTACTAGTCCTTGTGTTTCTGGGCACACAAAACCCTCCTTTGAGGAATCCCAACCTTCAATGCCCCCACTACTTAAATATTCCTCCTCCTTATTCTCCTCCTGTCTGATCTGAGGAGAACCCGCTGGAATGCTGTCTGCGGAAAGACTGGGGCCTTCAGAGCTAGGGAAGGCCTCCTCTTCCTCCCGCTGCTCTGCCTCTAGAGCCACATCTATAATTCCCAGCAGAGTGTGCTCCAGCAGGAACACTAAAGGAATTGTGTCACTGATGCATGCACTGTCCCTGCTCACCATCCTCGTTGCCTCCTCAAATGGTGACAGTACAGTGCATGCATCCTTGATTATCAGCCACTGCGGGGGGGGAACAAGTTGACCCGAACCTGTCCTTGTGCCATACTCACACAGGTACTCGTTGATGGTCCTCTGCTGCTTGTGCAGACGCTGCAGCATTGCTAATGTCGAGTTCCACCTGGTGGGCATGTCACAGATCAGACGGTTTGTGGGAAGGTGGAATTCTCTTTGAATTTCTGCCAGGCGAACACTTGCTGGGAATGACCGTCTGAAGTGGCTGCAGACTTTTCTGGCCTGGCTGAGAAGTTCTGCCAGCCCTGGGTACCTGGTTAGGAAACACTGTACCACCAGATTTAGGACGTGTGCTAGGCATGGTACATGCGTCAACTTACCCAGGCGTAGGGCGGAGAGAAGGATGCTGCCATTATCACAGACAACCATTCCCAGCTCAAGCTGGCGTGGTGTTAACCATCTCTGCATCTGCCCCTGCAGAACTGACAGAATTTCTGGCCCGGTGTGGCTCCTGTCCTCTAAACAAACCAGCTCAAGCACAGTATGGCATCCTTTTGCTTGAGCCATTGCATAGCCCCTGTCAGGCGTTGGTTTAACTGCCACTTCACCAGAGACACAGAAGGAGGTGGAGGAGGAAGAGGGAGAGGTGGTGGTGGAGCAGACAGACCTCATACAAGCAGCTTTCTGGAGGCGTGGTGGATGAACAAGCTCCAGCACAGAGCCCCGTCTTGGATCCCTCCCAGCTGCAATCAGAGTTACCCAGTGTGCCATTAAGGAAATGTAATGACCCTGTCCATGCTTGCTGGACCACGTGTCTAAAGTCACATGCACCTTGCTGCTGACTGCCTTTCCCAATGACTCGATTTCATTGTCTTCCACGTGCTGGTATAGTGCTGGAATGGCCTTCCGTGAAAAGTAATAGTGTTTTGGAACATGCCACTGTGGTACAGCACATTCATCAAATTCACAGAAGGGAGCAGAGTCCACCGGCTGGAAAGGCAGCAGCTGCAATGCGAGTAATTTTGCTAACCTGGCATTTAGACGCTGTGCTTGGGGATGTTTGGGACTATATTTTTTCTTATGCTGCAGCAGCTGGGGCAGAGTAATCTGACTGCGTAAATCTTCAGCGGAGGAAGGACCTGGTACATCCATTACTGTAGCATCATCCCTGTCAGTGGAGGTTGTAGCAGGCAATGACATGGCAGGAGATACATTGGGGGTAGAGACAGATGAGGAGGAGGACCTACGCAAAGTTTTGCGCCAACGGGATGCATGGCAGGTGGTCATATGTCGCCTCAAGCCGTGATACCCAAGCGTCCAGTGTCTTTCCCACGCTTGAGCCACATCTGACATAGATTACAAATAGCAACGGTGGGGTCTGCTGCACATTTCTTAAAGAATTCCCAGACAGCAGAGTTCCTGGATGTGTGCTTTGAGACAACAGCGCTCTGCACCTGAGCAGCTTTGACATCTGATGCCTTGGACTGGCTAGTGCTACGGTTGGTCATAGAGGATGTTGTGCCTCGTGTTTGTTGTGCCTCCTCCTCCTCACTTGACTCCTCTGTTCGATCAGGCACCCAGGTGGAGTCAGTGGTCTCATCATCATTGTCATCATCACCCCCTATCTCCTCGTCGCTGGAGCCAACTTGGCAGTATGCTGCAGCTGCTGGGGCAACATGAGTGCCAGTTACTCATTTACTTTACTTGCTGTGCATCCTCAAGCAGCATTCACTGTCATTGTAGTCAAACAATTCAGATGACTCCTCCGTGTGTGATAGTGAGGCTACGGCAGGAGTAGCTGTGGACATGGAGGCTGCATTAAATGCTTTGGCAGCTGAGGTGGACTGTAAAGCACTACAAGCCTGGCTGGCAGAGGACTCGGAGGATGAGGATGGCCTGGTTAGCCAATCCACCAAATCCTCTGTATGTTGCTGCTGCTTAAGACGGCCAGCACCAGTTAGAAAGGACAAGCGTGCCCCTGCAGAGGATGCACCACATCCACCACGACCAGAGGCACAGCCTCCCAACACAGAGGCAACTTGCCCTTTTATATGTGTCTGGGAGCGTTGCCTGTCCTTTTTGGTCTTTCTGACATGGTGAGTGATATATAGATTAAATATATACAGAACTCTGATTCAACTCTGGTATAAAGATTAAAGATTTCCAGAACTCTGGTATAACTCAGTGAGACACCCTGATAGCTGGCAGCCAGTGACAAGACACAGATTACAATTCCCAGAAACCTCCTATAAATCAGTGAGACCCCCTGATGGGTGGCAGTGAGAAGACACAGATTAGAAATCTCAGAAACCTCCTATAAATCAGTGAGACACCCTGATGGGTGGCAGTGACAAGACACAAATTACAATTTGCAGAAATCTGCTACAAATCAGTGAGACCCCCTGATAGCTGGCAACAGTGACAAGACACAGATTACAATTCACAGAAATCTGCTAGAAGTATGTGGGACCCCCTGATAGCTGGCAGTGAGAAGACACAGATTACAAGTCTCAGAAACCTCCTATAAATCAGTGAGACCCCCTGATGGGTGGCAGTGACAAGACACAGATTAGAACAATTCCCAAATATTTTGTAGAAATTACTGACCCCCAAAATACTGCGTGGCAGTGACAAGACACAGATTACCTCAATTCCCAGATATTTTGGAGAAATTACTGACCCCCCAAAATACTTGGTGGCAGCCAGTGAGAACACACAGATTACCTCAATTCCCAAATATTTTGTAGAAATTACTCACCCCCCCCCCCAAAATAGTTGCTGGTGGCAGTGACAAGACAAAGATTACCTCAATTCCCAAATATTTTGTAGAAATCACTGACCCCCCAAAATAGTTGCTGGTGGCACTGGCAGTGACAAGACACAGATCACCTCAATTCCCAAATATTTTGTAGCAATTACTGACCCCAAAATACTGCGTGGCAGTGACAAGATACAGATCACCTCAATTTACAGATATTTTGTAGAAATTACTGACCCCCAAAATACTGCCTAGCAGTGACAAGACACAGATCACCTCAATTCACAAATATATATATATTTTTTTTATATTTAAATGTTTTATTATTTCAATCAGTAAAATGTGATACAAAAAGAAAAAGGGGGAGGAACAATAGCATACATAAATGGGGAAAGTTCGGTACATTTTACTATAGCGATGGTGTTAAACCACGATATTCAATAATAAAAAAAAAAAAAAAGGTGAAATTGCTCTATAGAATGGCAAAGATATGGAAACATCACATCGAGTTATTTAACAATCAACTGAACTTGTCTCGGAAGCAGAGACATAACTGGGAAGGAAGGGAGAAAGGGAGAAAAAAGGAGAGAAGTAGAGAGGGGAGAAAGCAAAGAAGAAGAAAAGGGGGAAAGGAACCGGGTGGGGTGAGACATCGGAAATCGCCAACAGTATTATGAGGACTTCAATCGACAGGTTTATACCGTTCGGTAGAAAAACAGGTGGGGGGAACCTGGGGACTGCAGAGGAGCCGGGTAGTAGGTGATGGTCGTAACGTTATGGGAGCTTCGTGCCTATGGTTTTAGTAGTTTGATATATTAGGTGATCTTGCCACAGTGACCAAGGGTCTTGTGTTGGGTAGGCGAGATGGAAATGTGATCGGGCCAGGGCCTCAGAGAATGATAGATCGGAGATCATTTTAGTCAGGGAGGGTTGAGAGGGGGACATTGTTTTTTTCCAGAGTCTGGCGATAAGGAGGTAGCAACAGGATACAATTATACAAAACAATTTTCATTCTCTCAACATTTTCCTCACGTCATCTGGGAGGAGTCCTAGGAGGTAGTGTATTGGAGAGAACGGGACCTTAACGCCCAGAACCTCATCAACAAACTACGCCACCTGGATCCAGAACGGTTGAAGTGTTGGGCAGGACCACCAAACATGTAGCATCGTCCCTCGTGCCGCGAGACAGCGTCAACAGCTATCAGGAACATTTTTGTTAAAGTGGCATTCCCTAACAGGTACTAAGTACCATCTGTATAACACCTTACGACGCGTCTCAAAAATTGAAATACACCTAGATGCACTTTTATAGAATAAAAATATGTGGGTCCACTGTTCTGGCGTAATGTGCATGTTTAACTCGGCTTCCCAAGCCGTTTGAAAAGTGCGTTTGGGCAATCCCATTGTGGACATCAATTGACGGTAACAAAGGGAAAGGAGCTTGGTAGTTTGTGAAGGATATACTGTAAAAGTCTCAAATGGTGTGAGTAGAGGTTTGTTTGTCAAAACAGAATTAAGCGTTCCTAGTGTTTTCATGTAGGACATTAGTTGAAGGTATGAGAGAAACGCCTGCAAAGGTATTCTATGAGTAGTCTGCATATTGAGCAAAGGAGATGACGGAGGAGTTTTTGAAGAATTGGAACACGTGCGTGACTCCGTGGTGAGTCCATGGTTTAGGATTTAAAAAGGGAATCACGTAGGTCAAAGCGTTTACTGGGGTGGCCGGGGTAGAGGGTAGAGAGAAGTGAAGGCGCGGACATGTTGGTCCCAAATAGTGATGTACCATCTAGTTATCTGAAGAGCTGTTGGGAGAGGAGGTCTGGATTTAAAGGGGGTGAAAAGTAGGCTGGGAAAGGAGTGGCCTGGTATTGATACTAATTGAATGTAAGTCCATAACGGCTGGTGTACAAGAAGGGATTCGCTTAGGGAGGCTATGGCTGCTGCCTTGTGGTACGCCATTATCTGAGGGAATTTGAGTCCTCCATCCGCAGGTGGGGACGACAGGACCTTGAACGGGATGCGTGGGCGTTTTCCGTTCCATATATAGGAAGAGATGTCTCGGTGGACCACATTAAGTAAAGTCCTCGGAATGGGGACGGGTAGCATGCGAAATACATATAGTAATTTGGGCAGAATCGTCATCTTAACAGCTGCCGCTCTGCCCAACCAGGACAATCTCACCGACCTCCACCGTAATAGTAACGACTTTGTTTCAGCAAAGACTTTCTTGTGGTTGGTAGATAGTATATCCTCGAACTTCCCTGGAAGCGTTATGCCTAAGTATTTTATACCCTGGTCGTTCCATGCGAAAGAATAGCAAGCTTTTATAGACCTTAGGTTGGCAGGGGAAAGTCCTAGCGCTAGTGCTTGTGTTTTAGGGAGGTTGATAGAGTGATATGAGACTAGGCCATAATCGTGTAGTGCGGCATGTAGGGAGGGCAGAGATTCTATTGGGTCAGTGATTGTTATAAGGATATCATCCGCAAAAAGGTTTAGTTTAAACGTCTGGGGACCTATTTGTATCCCACGTATGAGGTCATCTTGTCTAATGGCTTGAGCCAGGGGTTCTAGTATTAAAGCGTAGAGCAGTGGGGATAAAGGGCAGCCTTGGCGCGTGCCGCTGGTAATGTTAAATGTGTTAGAAAGCAAGCCACTGTTCAACACCCTAGCGGAAGGGGAGGCGTATAGCGCCATAATGGATCTGATGTGTTCGTCAGTAAACCTAAAAATTTATCAAGAACTCTATACATAAATTTCCAATGAACCCTGTCGAACACTTTGCCTGCGTCGAGTGAGAGCCATAAACATGGGATGTTATGAATAGACTGGTATTCCATCAGGGCCGGCAATTTCTTAGAGTTTTCAGTTCCTTGTCTGCCTTTGATAAACCCAACTTGGTCTCGCCCAATTAAAGTGCGAAGTATGTCGTTTAACCGAGTGGCCAGTAATTTGGCGTAGATTTTTATGTCTGTGTTCAAATAACGAGATGGGGTGAAAATTAGGGCAGGAAGTTGGGGGCTTGCCCGGTTTAGGCAATGTGACAATTGTAGCCTGTAACATGTCTTTAGGGAACATGCCTTCAGAAGATGCCTGTGTGAACACTCTATGTAAGTGTGGTGCCAGATGGGGTGCAAAAGCTTTATAGTAGGAAGAGGGGAATCCATCCGGGCCTGGCGCTTTACCATGTGGTAAGGAGGATATGACGTTAGTTATGTCTTTGATGGAGAAGGGGGAGGACAATTGTACCGTTTGCGTCGAGGACAAAGTAGGAAGGTGGAGACGTGAGAGATAGGCGTCTATGTCAATGGTGGTGGGGTGTGGAATGGTATCATTATCCGACAGATTATAGAGAGACGAATAATATGTTGCGAACTCTTCCGCAATTTCGGAGGGTTTATGTACCACTGTTTGGCCAGGGGAGAGGAGTTTATCTATACGGTGTTTGGGTAGGAGTGTGCGTAGTCTTTGTGCTAGTAATCTACTAGGTTTATTACCATAAGCGTAGAAACGCATTCTAAGACGCTGCAGGTGAGAAAAATGGGACTGTCTATCCAATGCGTGTAATTCGTCATGCGTATCGCTCAAGAGGCGGGTTGTGGCATCTGAGGGGGATATTTTGTGTGATCGGTAAAGAGCATCTAATCTCTGCAGAAGGAGGAGGCGAGCGGCCTCTTTAGATTTTTTAAAACGGGATGCCCATTTAATACAGTGTCCCCTCAGAACTGCCTTGTGGGCCTGCCATTTGGTTGTGGCGGAAAGATCTTCACTTGTATTTAGGTCAAAATACGATTCCAATTGGGAAGCGAGATCGCTTTTAGCTATCTCGTCGGACAACACCGAGTCATTAAGGCGCCATGGTGACTGGCCAAACGTTTTATGGTCATCTTTAAGGGTTAAGGTGACAGGGGCATGGTCTGAACACGAGATTGTGCCTATTGAACAGCTTTCTACTCCTGGGAGCGATTGGCTTTGAATTAGTATGTAATCAATTTGAGTGTGCGTCTTATGTACTTTGGAGAAGAATGTGTAGTCCACTTCGTTAAGGTGGAAAAGGCGCCATGTGTCATATAGGTGGTAGTCGCCCAACAAGGCTTGAAATTTTTCTACCTGATTTTTACGTTTCCCAGTAAGAGGGCGGGAGCCGAACCCTGAAGTGTCTTTAAGAGGGTCTAGACTAAAGTTAAAATCCCCGCATATGAGTAAAGTACCAGTTATTACAGAGGATAATTTGGTGAATACAGAAGCCGCAAACTCCACCTGATTTTCATTGGGAGCATATAAATTGAGAATAGTGTAAATCTTGTGGTTCATAGAGCATACAAGGCTCCAGTAAGCATACTCAACTCCATACAGCTTACAGGGCAAGCCTCATTCACAGTGTCCTCTTAGCTCCCACCTGGACTTGTGTATCCAAGGCTCCAGCAAGCATACTCAACTCCATACAGCTTACAGGGCAAGCCTCATTCACAGTGTCCTCTTAGCTCCCACCTGGACTTGTGTATCCAAGGCTCCAGCAAGCATACTCAACTCCATACAACTTACAGGGCAAGCCTCATTCACAGTGTCCTCTTAGCTCCCACCTGGACTTGTGTATCCAAGGCTCCAGCAAGGTGATTTGAATCTACGCTTCGCAACGCCTAATACCTTAACTTTCAATGTTTAGTATGTATGCTTTCATAGCACTGTCTATGTTAATTTGTATTTTTAAAGTAAAATTCCATATAGCGTAACTGTTAAGATATTTTAAACTAGACCTGTTTGCTATCATTAATTGCCATATCTTTAATTGCCATATCTTTACCAGTCCTGTTTGCACTCCAAAATTGCCATATCTTTACCAGTTATATATTTTTTTCCCACTTAGCCATGGGCCTGGTATTCTGTCCCCCCCCCCCCGGTCATGATTCACTGCATTAGAGAATTTATTGCCCCAACATCCCCCAAAGATGCAATGTAATCCTGGATTTCTGTCTTTTCAGCATACTCAACTCCATACAGCTTACAGGGCAAGCCTCATTCACAGTGTCCTCTTAGCTCCCACCTGGACTTGTGTATCCAAGGCTCCAGCAAGGTGATTTGAATCTACGCTTCGCAACGCCTAATACCTTAACTTTCAATGTTTAGTATGTATGCTTTCATAGCACTGTCTATGTTAATTTGTATGTTTAAAGTAAAATCCCATATAGCGTAACTGTTAAGATATTTTAAACTAGACCTGTTTGCTATCATTAATTGCCATATCTTTAATTGCCATATCTTTACCAGTCCTGTTTGCACTCCAAAATTGCCATATCTTTACCAGTTATATATTTTTTTTCCCACTCAGCCATCGGCCTGGTATTATGTGCCCCCCCCCCGGTCATGATTCACTGCATTAGAGAATTTATTGCCCCAACATCCCCCAAAGATGCAATATAATCCTGGATTTCTGTCTTTTCAGCATACTCAACTCCATACAGTTTACAGGGCAAGCCTCATTCACAGTGTCCTCTTAGCTCCCACCTGGACTTAGTTCCCACCCTCCCTTCCTTCACCCACCCACCCCACAGTTCTCATTTCATTTATACCCAACTAATTTGGTCATGTGATATTTTCAGCTACCAACCTACACCACTCTGGAATTTCACCTACCACACTCCCTTCTATCTTCTGCTTTCCTTATCAATTCCCTGCCTGTCTTCTACCTTTCCTTTTTTTCCCTCCCCTTCTCCCACACCACCTTTCTCTAGAAATGTTTTTCCTCTCTTCCCCCTCTTGCTGCTCTTTTCACCATCTCCCTTCTCTCTAAATCTAACCTCCCTCCCTATACACCCTACAAATTACAGCAAGCTGGAAAAGAAACCCAAATACACCATAGCTTGCTCAGCTCCTTTAATTTATCAACTGAGTGCTGGTGGAGAGTGTTAAAATCCAGCCCTCCCACCCCCACACAACAGAGCTCTAAAACCTTTCAATCACTATTTTCCAAAAAGAAAATCCTGTCCAAATTCCTTTTTATTCTGCTGCTTGCACTTGCAAATGATGTTGAATCCAACCCTGGTCCAATAGCTGACACCATATTTAATCTCCCCACTAAAAAAGGCCTCTCCTTTGTGCATTGCAACATCCGCAGTTTACTCCCTAAACTGGATGAGCTTAAAGCTTGGTGCTTCTATTACAAACCTAAAGTCATTGTGCTGACAGAATCATGGTTGACCCCTAAAGTGCCAGACTCTGCCATAGCAATACAAGGGTATTCATGCTCTAAAAAGGACAGAGCTAAGAGAGGAGGGGGAATTGTTATCTATGTTGACAACTCCATAAAGTTCACCCCATTGCAGAATCCTAGCTCCCCGGCCACATTTGATTTCCTTTCTGGTACTATTGAGATCCCATTCAGTAAAACAATTATTGTTGCTGGATTCTACCGCCCACCAAGTTCCCCAGTGCAATCCCTTTCTGACATAACCCAAATTCTTAGTAAATTAGTCGCTCAAAACCAAAAAAGCGAACTGCTGGTCCTCGGCGACTTTAATGTTGATTGGCTGAATCCTAAAAACAAACACTGCTCACTGTTTAAGGCTTTGCAGCTAACAAAATTAATCTCCTCCCCCACTCGCATTAATATGAAAAGCCCTAACCACACCTTGCTGGACTGGATACTCTCCTCATGTCCTGATCGAATACAGGAGGCAGACATTCTCGCTAACAGTTTCAGTGATCACTGCCTAGTGTACTGTGTGCGCAAAATAAGGGCCATAAAATGTCCACCAAAGGTAATAATCACCAGGTCTTTCAAGAAATTTAATCTTGAATCCTTCCTAAATGATCTCAAACAGCTCCCATGGTACAGAATAAACCTAATCCCAGACCTGGACTGTGCAATTGAATACTTTCAAACCGAGCTCCTGAAAGTCTGGAACACCCATACCCCACTGCGCAAAGTGCGAGTAAAAGGGGCCCATCTCCCCTGGGTTACAGCTGACCTCATGCATATGTACCAGCTTAGAGACTCCCTGTGGTCAAAGTTCAAGAGTACTGGATCCATGAACGATCACTGTGAATACCGAAAATGCCAGAATGAATGCACAAAAGAAACAAAAATGGCTAAAGCCCAATACTTCAATGAAAATTTAAACAATAACATATCAAACCCCAGAAATTTTTGGAAAATCATAAATAACATATAAGCACCCCCCTGCCACTCCCAACCAGCTGCTTTAAAAGTAAACAACCAAACTGTAAAACACCCCCTAGATGTAGCAAATGCTTTTAATAATTATTTTGTTGGATGCGCCACCGCCCTGATTGCTAAGCTAGGAAATGACACGCAATCAGAAAGGCCGCATGCAGGTCAGGACCCACCAACAGTGCAAAGACCCCATAACGCAGAGAAATTCAGTTTTAGGCCAGTGCCTGTCAGTGCCATCACTAAACTTCTCCGTAACCAAAAAATGAAATACCAGTCTGGACCTGATCAAATCCCAGCAATGCTGCTGAAAATCAGTGCACCAGCAATTGCAAAACCTGTCGCAACCCTGATTAATGAATCACTGGCGACTGGATACATACCCAAACTCTGGAATACTGCAAGGGTGGTACCTATCCATAAAAGTGGAGACAATACTTTGGTATCCAACTACCGCCCAATATCACTGCTCCCTGTAATGTCAAAAATTCTGGAAAAATGTGTCTACACTCAATTACGTGATTATTATCAGTATCAGAACTATTTAACCCCAGATCAATCAGGCTTTCGTCCAAACCATTCAACTACAACTGCCCTTTTAAAAGTTTGTAATGATATCCAAGCTGGCATGGAACAAGGAAATCTAACTGGAGCCATCTTCCTTGATTTTGCCAAGGCTTTTGACACAGTAGACCATGGCATCCTATTACAAAAACTTAAGAACTCTGGTATTGGTGATAGTACATTAACCTGGTTCCAATCATATGTGTCTGATAGGTCTCAATTTGTGTCCATTTCTGACAGCACTTCCCTCCCCCTCCCAGTCACGTGCGGTGTACCCCAAGGCTCGATACTTGGCCCCCTGCTATTCACAATATTCATAAACGATCTGCCCAATGTCTGCAAAGCTTCTACTGTACACATGTACGCAGATGACACTGTAATCTATACCAGCAAACCAAATCTCCCACAGCTGGAGGCAGTGCTGCAAGAACAATTCACAGGGGTAGAAAAGTGGATCGCAAATAACAAACTTTTTCTAAATACTGACAAAACTGTTACAATGCTCTTTGGAACCGCACCTAAACTACACAAATTGCAAACACCCCATCTATGTGTTGGGACAAAATCAAATGGCACGCTGACCACAGTCACTTCTCTCAAATACCTAGGTATGTGGTTAGACCCAAATCTATCTTTTGGCCCCCACATCGAAAAACTCTCATCTAAACTCTACCCCAAACTAGGTGCCCTGTACAGAAACAAATCCTGCCTGAGCCCCGCGGTAAGAAAGCAGATTGTACAACAAATGCTTATGCCAGCCATTGAATACGGAGATGTAGTGTATGCAGCCGCCCCGCAAACACACCTCCAGAAACTTACTACATTGTATAACTCATTCTGTCGCTTTGTGCTACAATGTAACTACATGACACACCATTGTGACATGTTAAAAGAACTAAACTGGCCATCACTGGACTCTAGACGCACCCTTCACCTTTCCAACCTGGTGTTTAAGAGCTTTTCTGGGAAGCTACCACCCTATCTGAATATGCTGCTTCCCCCGGCAGTTCCCTCATCCTATAACCTCAGATCCAGGACCAGCACCTTACTTGCAATACCGCAATACAAAAAGAAAATGGCTCGATCCTCATTTTCCTACAGAGCACCGCAAATATGGAATAACCTCCCAGACGCCATCAAATCTTCCCCCAGTCTAAAGTCCCTTAAGACTTACCTATTAACATACCTCAATACGAAATGCACCTGTAAACATGTAACATAATGACTTTATTTCCTCCATATTTATTTTTTCTGTTAATCTGTATATTTGGTCTTGTGTTAATATCTTGCATTTTACTATTTTTTTTGTATTTCTGTAACCACTCAATGTTCTCGAACCCAGGACATACTTGAAAATGAGAGAAATCTCAATGTATCCTTCCTGGTAAAATCCTTTTATAAATAAATATATAAATAAAATACTAAAATCAGGTATCTACCATTCGGGTCTGAGAGTTTACGATGCAATTCAAGTACAATGCTGTTTCTAATCAGAATGGACACCCCTTTAGATTTAGACGGGCCCTTGGAATGAAATTGGGTCGTGAAGTTCGGCCATTTTAACAGGGGGTGGGACAGTCTCCTAAAGTGGGTTTTCCTGAAGGCAAATGACGTCTGCTTTAGCAGAGTCTAGTTCTTTATAAAGCGTCCGTCGTTTATAGGGAATGTTTAGACCCTGGACATTATATGATGTAACTTTCACCATGGGGGTGCACTGGAAAGAGACATGACATAGCGATAATAATTAGAAGGTTGCATCGAATAGTTACTTACCCAATCCCACAGAGGGCTGTGATCACAAAAATAAAGAAGCATAAAAATACCACAAATTTCGAGGAGAATAGTGTCCCTCGGATCCAGAGTCGAGAGAGTCTTGAAAAAGAGGTGAATATTCAATGATGTGCGATGGCGTGGAGGGTGGTTCCTGAAAAATGAGAAAAAGGGAAAAGAAGAAAAAATAGAAAGGAAAAAACTTATGTACAAAAAAAAGGGTTTGTAGATCTCCTACGTGGCAACATACCCGCTGTTGAGCCACTGCTCTCAGCAAGAGAGGGAGGAAAATAGGGGGAACGTGGGAGAGAATTTCTCTCAACTGGACGGAGCTGCCAGACCATAGTAACATACAATATCGCTTAAACCTTGTTCGTTATATGGAAGGGGTGAGCGATCAGTCCCGAGGATTGGAGGACGGGTTAACAGCAGGGCCGCAGAGGTCGTCAGGGTGGGCCCATGTGGAGCCTTCAGAATTCGCCAAACAAGACAAAAGAGGAGAAGGCGGTCAGCCCGGTTTCCCCTTGCGCACTTTATTCCAATCTTTAGACAGCTTTTTAGGTGCAAGTGAGGGTCGCCGGGTAGGGGAGGCTGGGGACAGGTTTCTCTCCGACAAGAATTTTAGGCCTTGCTCTAGCGTCGTGACCACGCGTTGGGATCCTTCGTGAGTAATTAGCAAGCTCTGTGGAAAACCCCAGCGATATAAGATTTCGTGTTGACGGAGTGTGGTAGTCACCCCATGTAGGGAGCACCGAAAGTCCAGAGTGCGTTTCGCTAGGTCGGGGAATACCTGAAGATGGTCATATTCAGAGGATATGGCCTGAGGTTTCCGCAGCGCCTGGAAGATGAGTTCCTTAGGTCTGAAATAATGCAGGCGTAAGATGACGTCGCGTGCGGAGTCCGCTGGAATGGCGGGAGGTTTTGGGAGGCGATGTATACGGTCCATTAGCAAGGACCATTCTGATTAGACACAGCATTGTACTTGAATTGCATCGTCAAGTCAGGCACTAGGTGGGAAAAAAGTCAGTGACATAAGAAGCAAGCTGCTGGGGTTTAACACTTTCAGGGATGCCGCGGATTTTCACGTTGTGCCTGCGAGACCGGTTTTCGAGATCAGCAAGTTTGGCCAAGCATCCTTCCTGCGAGTCTTCTAAATCCTGCACTTTATCGGCCAGATTATTCTGAGCATCAGCATATTCCCCCATTTTATCTTCTATATGGGACGTGCGGTCAGCCAGGTTTTGGATATCAGCCCTAATTTCCCACGCCACTTCTTTTGAGTTGTGATTTCAAATCAGCGGACAAAGAGGTTATCATACCTTCCAAAGTTTGAGTCAGGGCCTTCATCTCAGATCCCAGTGCCTGGTTGTCTGCCTGTGGAGCCGCATGTGGGTCCGGGCTCGAGTGGCCAGCGCCATCTTGGATTCCGGCCACCGACTTTTTCAGGCCGGTGCGTGGAGTAAAAAACTCGGATTTGGCTGCCGATGCTTTGGTCTTCCCCTGGGACATCTCACTCACCCAAGCAAGACGTTTTAGTCCAGATTCAGGTGCTTTAAAGGTGCTTTATGGCGCTTAGTGTGAGGTCTGGGTTCAGAGCTCCTCAGTTAAGCCGCCATCTCGATCGGCGGTTGGCCATGCCCCCCAATTCACAAATATTTTGTAGAAATTACTGACCCCCAAAATACTGCGTGGCGGTGACAAGACACAGATCACCTCATTTCACAAATATTTTGTAGAAATGACTGACCCCCAAAATACTGCACGGCAGTGACAAAACACAGATCACCTCAATTCACAAATATTTTGTAGAAATTTACTGACCACCAAAATACTGCGTGGCAGTGACAAGACACAGATCACCTCAATTCCCAAATATTTTGTAAAAATTATTGACCCCCAAAATACTGCGTGGCAGTGATAAGATACAGATCACCTCAATTCCCAAATATTTTGTAAAAATTATTGACCCCCAAAATACTGCGTGGCAGTGACAAGATACAGATCACCTCAATTCCCAAATATTTTGTAGAAGTTACTGACCCCTAAAATACTGCGTGGCAGTGACAAGACACAGATCACCTTAATTCCCAAATATTTTGTAGAAATTACTGACCCCCAAAATACTGCGTGCCACTGGCAGTGACAAGACACAGATCACCTCAATTCCCAAATATTTTGTAGCAATTACTGACCCCCCCAAAATACTGGGTGTCAGTGAGAACACACAGATTAGAACAATTCCCAGATATTTTGTAGAAATGAGGACCCCCCCCCAGTAGCTGGCAGTGAGAACACACACTAACACAACAACAATCTCCTCTCAAATCTCCTCTCAAACGCGTGCTGAAGCGTTGTGTGAAACCTTATATAGTGTGCTGCGGGACTTAGCTCTGTGAGCCCATGATTGGGCAAAATTTGCACAATCAGGACTCTGAGCCGTGATTGGCATATTCTTCAACCTGTCTTGCACCTGACCTGTGGTGAGGTGCAAGGCTGTAGCCAATTACAAGCTTCAGGCCAGTGGAAAAGTGCATTGTGGTGCATTGTGGGCGAACACGCGGCCTACAAGCGGAAATGTTCGTAGTTCGCGGACATGCGAACAGGCTATGTTCGATGCGAACTCCGAACCGATCGAACCGAACAGCTCATCCCTACCAGCTACTTTCAGTCAAGAGGATACGACTACACGTCCGGGCTGAAACCGAATGTAAAAGACGTGTGCATGCTCACAAAGGAACATTGCACAATAAGCCAGTGTACAGAATAGTTGGAACGCAGAAGTGTGAAGATGAACTGCATGCCTGGCTGGCATGCTTCTCGGGAGCCCAGGAAGTCCAAGATTTGGAACCAGATAAAAGGGAGCAATCAGAATTAAGGACTCAATGACTGATGAAGTAATAGGGGTGTGGTAAAACTTGTCTCAAACCTTTGCTAATCACTGTCATCACTGTCATCAATGTCATGATGCATGGCTGCAGCCATCCTGGAACCCCCCTGGTGATACACTTCACATACTGCTCCTCTGCAACCAGCACTGGATTAGGCACATAAACAGTTAAAACACATCACGTCACACCTTCGCTGAGTAATGGGCTACGCCCCTAGGTCTCCAATGCCTGATCACTATATTTCAATCCTGTTCAAATTAAGACGTATACTGTGCTGCTCTTGTAGCGCTGTTTAAATCTTTATTGTGGCAGTACCTATTTTTGGCCACCGGAGGGAGACAAGCGCAATGTGAGACACTGAATATTACATTGGGACTACATTTCCCGGCATGCTTTGAGAACGGACACAGGAAGTGGGTGGGACAGCGAGACTTACATCCTGAGCCTCGTGGAGAGAGCGGGCAGAGCGCGCCAGGGAGTGAGAGAGACAAGACACAGTGCTGCAGAGAGTAACGGTGACCAGGCCGGAGCGCAGGTGCGGCCTAGCAGAGAAACAGATCGGGTTATCAGTTATTCCAGAGGAAGACCCAGTGATTCACCAGATTACCCAAGTGGCTAGAGAGGAAGCGGAGGACCCCGAGTGAGGAGTACCGCAGATCGATCGGACCGGGAGAGCAGGCGGTAAGCTGGACAAGTCGAGGCCGGTGCAGAAAGCCAGACAGCGGATCCAGAAGCAAGTAACCCCAGTCAATATCGAGCAGAGAGACGTCCTGGGTCAGCGGAACCTCAAGTATCTGGCGGATGGGTGAGAGGCCTTCTAGGCCGTTGTACAACTCAAGAAAGCACGCTGTTGTTTGTTTCCAAAACCCACAGGGCCCCAACTTGACTAGTCAAAGACATCTCTTAAGCAATTCACTGGCCAGTTGAATAGTACCCGGGTACCACAACACACACACGCACTTACATTCCGGGACTTAACCTGTGCAGGACTCACTCCCCCAATCACACGAAGGGGTTAAAAGATACGTTTTCATTATTATTTTCTGCTGCTCGTTTCTCGAATTACGAAAACCTTGTATTTTTCCGCTACGCGTTCCTCGACCTACGAAGCATCGTATTTCTTTTCCGCTGCGTGTTTACCGCATTACGAAGTACTGTAGATATATATACGAAAACCGTGTCATTCATTATTTGCCTTTTATTCAAGTAAACTATATAATTTAAAAAATCCACAACGGTGCTGGAGTATATTTATTCCCTAGTGCGGGGAGACTGACCCGAGGTTAAATTTCAGCGGCTCCTCCGGGAGTGAGCGCTACACGTGGGGGCTCGTTTCCGGGATCCAGTCTCTGGAAAAACCACATTTAAAGGGTTAAATATGGATCCAGACACTGTTGCCGAATGGTGTGAGGAGCACAGTAGTCAGTTAGAATGTTGTATAGTCATGGATATGCCCGCAGACACTTGGGCCGAAGATCAGATTCGCCAGGCCGTGGCCACGCTGACACCAGATCATCGGGGGTTAATCCTGGACATTAAAGAGAACCCAGATACCTCTCACACGTATGTTCTTTTTGAGTGGAGAAAGGGTGTTCCAGTGTGTTTTCAGGGCGCGAGCGTGAAGCTGACCGATGAGGTGGAAGTCCAACTGATTCAGCCAAGTGCGCTACGTGGCGAATCCGCAAGTGTTCCTGTGCCCAGTCCGCTGGCCATGATCGGGCCTGAATTTATAGTGGCTATTGGAGATTTGCTGGCTAAGTGTCAGAGAACAAGCCCTCCGCACACTAACTTCGGTTATCGATGGTTGAGGAATTTTACAGGAAACGTACCAACTCCGGCGGGAGAAGAAACCTTTGAAGAATGGGTGGAACAGGCGATGCAGGCTCTGGATGAGTGGGACGTCCCTGAAGCCCAGAAAAAGCAAAGGATCACCGAGAGCTTAAAGGGACCTGCGTCAGAAGCGGTGAGAAACCTAAAACTGAGTAAGAAAGACTGCACTGCTTTAGATTCTTTAAACGTTCTGGAGGAAGTTTTTGGGCGAACGGAAAAGGCCGCAGAGCTTGTATATCAGTACGAACACACCTACCAGCGGAAAGGTGAGAGAATGACCGAATACATGAGGCGCCTAGATAAGATTCTGCACCAGATACTCCTCAAGAAAGGGGCCGAACCGGCCGAAGTGGATAAGATCTGAATAAAACAAATCCTGAGGGGCTCTCAACCTCTAGATCCAGTGATGCTGCAGCTGAGAAGCAGAGCAGGTAATCAAGAACTGAAGTACCTGGAACTGATCCGAGCTGTCAGAGAGGAGGAGGCTTTACTGGAAGAAAAATCCTTCAGGCGAGGGGAAAGAGCTTACGCGCAGCCTGTGAGGTATAACGACTGTTTGCAGCCTGAAAGCGACTCGTTGGATACATATGGATCCGACGAGGACGAACAAGAGCATCTGATCGCTTTTAAATCCACAGAGAAGACCGTCAAAGGATTAAACCTCTCTGCACAAGGCGAGTTGGGAAAAACTGTTAAGGAGGTACAAGAAGCTCAAGTTGAACTGCAAAAGGCCTAGGCAGAACTGTGCCGAGTATTGCTGAAGGTGACAGAGACACAGACAGAGATGCAGAAGTTCCTCACAGACATGCAGACAACCGGAGTTGCTGTGGCGTCTAGCCAAGGTCCTTCAACCGAATCACAGAGGGTGAATGTGCCTCCGTCTTCAAAGAAGAGATGTTTCAGTTGTGGAGAAATGGGCCATTTCCGCGCGCAATGCAAAAGCCAGAAGCCTGAAGGAAATAGAGTTGATGAGTTGTTGAAAGCCTTGGAAGGACTGTTATCTACCTCACCGACGGGAAACGCCAGAGGGCACAAGTGAAGGAGCAACCTAGGTGCCCGAAGGCTGAAACCCGCTCCAAAAATCAAGCCAGGACTAAGAGGGCGAGAGGGCCCAAAGTCTGGCCAACTGCCGAGCCTGCCAGGACTGAAAGAGTCACTCCCTTAGCATCCAGACCTACGTCATGGGGAAGCAATGCACACCCAAAACCTACATGGGCCAAGAAAAAGGCCAGGGTACAGCAAACTGGGTCTAACTGTCCTGGTGCCACCACCAAGTTTCCTGACCAGCTGATAGGTCCTTCTCCTATTGTGCCAATCCAAGTGGAGGGAGTCTACACTAAAGCCCTGTTGGATTCAGGGGCTCAAGTGACATTGATCTACCGAGACTTCTACGAGAAACACTTGAAGCACATTCCTTTACAGAAACTGAAGGACCTGGAAATCTGGGGTATTGGAGCTGAGAAACTCCCTTATGACGGGTATCTACAGGTGAAGTTGGAGATCGGATCCGAAGTCATCGGACAGTCCGGAGGTTGTGATGCATTGGCCATTGTGTGTCCTCGGCCCTCAGGTGCAAACAGAAGTTCCATGATAGTGGGGACGAATACTGACTTGGTGCGACGTCTCCTGACACCTATCGTATTGGAAGAAGGTTCTACTCAAGGAGTACACCCAATGTTACGTCCAGTCTATCAGAGGATGGTTGAAGAACAAAAGGCACCTGCCGAAGTGGGGCGCCTATGGAGATTAGAAGGAACAGAGAAGGTTCTGCAAGCAGGAGAAGTAGCGAGCTTCCGGGCTTCAGTCAAGTTGAACGGGTCGCAACCAGGTCCCTATGTGGTACTGGAAACCGATTTTAATCATGGGAGTGAAGCCGGAGTCGAAGTAATTCCTGAAATAATCTCCACAAAAGCTTTGAAAAGAACATGAGGAAGAGTCTCAGTCAGCGTGTGCAATGTGTCTGATTCTTCAGTAGTCCTTAAAGCACGAATGCCTATCGGGCAAGTAGCATCTGTTACGCCCCTCTCTCCTACCGATTTTAGGAGGGGGAGTGGATAAAGAGATTCCCGATGAAAGATTCTACCCCAAGGACGCTCCCATTTCACCTGAATGGAAGAAACGTCTTCAGTCTCAAGTACTAAAGTGGAGAGAGTTGTTCTCGAAAGATGAGTTCGACGTGGGCCTAGACAAAAGTACTGAGCACCGCATTCGATTACAAGAAGACAAGCCGTTTCGTGAAAGGTCAAGACGAGTTCCGCTGGGAGACTTGGATGATCTGTGAGAACAGCTGAATGAATTGCAAAGAACCAAGGTGATCCAAGAGTCCAGGAGTCCATACGCATCTCCAATAGTGATGGTCCGGAAGAAGAATGGTTCTGTCCGCCTATGCATAGACTATCGCACGCTGAATCGGAGAACCATCCCAGACCAATATGCTACTCCTCGGATAGAAGATGCCTTACAGTGCTTGTCTGGAGCAAAATGGTTTAGTGTATTAGACCTGCGAAGTGGGTATCACCAGATACCAATGCATCCTGAAGACAAAGAGAAGACTGCTTTCATCTGTCCACTGGGGTTCTTTGAATTCAACAGAATGCCTCAAGGCCTTATGGGGGCTCCAGCCACGTTCCAACGGTTAATGGAGAAGACAGTCGGGGATATGAATCTGATCGAAGTATTAGTGTACCTGGATGACATATTAGTGTTCGGGAAGACTCTGGAAGAACATGAGCAACGTTTGGAGAAGGTCTTGAAGAGGCTCCATGAAGAGGGATTGAAACTGTCTCTGGAGAAATGCCAATTCTGTCTACCGTCTGTTACATATCTGGGACATGTGGTCTCAGCAGAAGGTGTTTCGACAGATCCTCGGAAGTTGGAGGCCGTAGCTTCTTGGCCTAGACCCCGAAATGTCACTGAACTTAGATCTTTCTTGGGGTTCTGTTCCTATTATCGAAGATTTGTAGGAGGATTCGCGAAAATAGCTCAACCACTGAACAAACTCCTGCAGAAGGATAGCACAGAAGAAGGCTGCAAGGCCTCTGACCGAAACCCGTCAGCTCCAGGACCAAGGAAAGCTCGAGAGTCCATACAGGGCGAATGGACTAGTCAATGTGAAGGTGCTTTCTTGAAGCTGAAGGAGAGTCTAACTCAAGCTCCTGTTTTGGCCTACGCGGACCCTCACAAGCCGTATGAGTTACATGTGGATGCCAGCAGAGAAGGTCTAGGAGGAGTCCTGTATCAAGAGTATGGTGGATTGCTGAGGCCTGTAGCGTACGTGAGCCGGAGCCTTACGCCTTCAGAGAAGAACTACCCTACCCACAAGTTGGAGTTCCTAGCCTTAAAGTGGGCAGTAGTAGACAAGTTAAAGGACTATCTGTATGGAGCCGAGTTTGTGATAAAGACGGATAACAATCCTCTTACCTACATCCTTACTACCGCAAAACTGGACGCAACAGGACATCAGTGGTTGGCCGCTCTGTCAGGGTTTCGGTTCAGCCTGAAATATCGCCCTGGGGTGAATAATCGAGATGCTGATGCTTTATCGAGAAGACCCTACACTACAGAATGGACTCAGTTAACTCCAGACGGGGTACAAGCTTTGTGTCAAGGGGCAGAGCGCCGGGTCAAGGGAGGGATTGAAGCGGAGGCCATAGGAGTCATGGCTGCAGCTGTTCCTGAGTTCTACTGCAACCCAAAGCAATTGAGGGATGAAAGTCTACCTACCTTTTCAAAACAGGACCTGAAAGCTGATCAGGCCAGAGACCCTTTAATTGCATTGACCATAAAGGCCCTAACTGCGAACCAGCGGGAAATTCTGCTGACAAATTCCCCAGATGGAGCCAGATTGGTTACAAAGAGTGGAACGGTTGAAGATGTTGGATGGGGTGGTCTACCGAAGGGGCCCCTCAACCAATGCTGAAGAGACCCAACAGTTATTCCTTCCCACTAAACATAGGGATAGTGCTGCGATCACTACATGATGAGCATGGACATTTGGGTGCTGAAAGGACCTTTAAGCTGGTGCGAGACAGGTTCTATTGGCCTTGCATGACAGCTGAAGTGGAAAGTTACTGCCATTCATGTCTGAGGTGTATTCAAAGGAAGACTCTACCGACCCGAACCGCTCCAATGAGCCATCTGCAGAGTCAGGGACCCATGGATTTGGTGTGCATTGACTTCCTGTGCTTGGAGCTGGATGCTAGTGGGCAAGGGAACATTTTAGTAGTGACTGATCACTTCACACGTTACGCCCAAGCCTTTTCCACGAAAGACCAACGCACTCCGACAGTAGCAAAGGTTCTGATGGAGAAGTTCTTTGTTCACTACGGCCTACCAAGGAGAATACACTCTGATCAGGGTAGAGACTTTGAAAGCCGACTTGTTGGGAAATTGTTGGAACTGTTGGGAATCCAAAAGACCCGAACTACACCATATCACCCTCAAGGTGATGCTCAGTCTGAAAGGTTTAATTGCACACTGCTAAATATGCTGGGGACATTGCCAAACACAGAGAAGCAGAGTTGGAGTCGTCACATAGCTACTCTGGTGCATGCATATAACAGTACGGAGAGCGATGCCACTGGATACTCACCGTACCGTCTTATGTTCGGAAGAGAAGCTCGACTGCCGGTTGATTTGGCGTTTGGGTTATCTCTAGACCAGACGTCGGTAGCTTCCCATAGAAATTACGTGGATAGACTTCGAAAGAATCTGGCCTCTGCATTTGAACAGGCCCGTTTGACCTCAGGAAACAGGGAGCAAAGGAACAAAAGGAACTATGACTTGAAAGTTCGGATACAGGATCTGCAACCGGGTGATAGGGTTTTGTTGAAGAACTTGGGTGCTGCTGCGAGGCAAAAGTTGGCAGATAGATGGAGTTCTCAAGTCTACATTGTATGCAAGCAACTGCCGGTGTATCAAATCCGGCCGGATGGAAAGGCTGGGCCTCTTAAGAACTGGCACCGGAATCATTTGTTACCTTTGAGAGAGGCTGTGAGGATGCCAGTTGGGGACGAACTTCCTCTGCCGAATCCGCCTGCTCCACGTTTGCCTCCTGTTACTCGGTCTCAACAGACCCGGGTTGTCGAAGAGAGCGAAAGGGACAGTGAGGACGAGAGTTTTTGTCTGGACTGGATGCGCTCACCGGAGCCTGAGGAGGTTATCGCGGTTCCTGAACAGTGGGAGAGTAATTTGAGGCCTGAAGCTCCTGAATTTCAGCTAGAAGTTCCTGAGACTATTGAAATCCCTGTAGCTCCTGAAGTCGAGTAGTATGACTACAGTTCTATGCCTTCACTGGAGGGATCATACTCCGAAGAAGTGTCTGCTCCAGTGGTAGAGAGAAGAACTGAGCCAGTGCCTATAGTACTTCCACCTGAAGAGGAACTGATTGAGCCAGAACCAAAACGCTCTGTTCGACCGCCCCAGTGACTCACCTACGACTCACCAGGACATAGCACTGAAGAGGCCGTCACCACAGTGCGAAGGTTGCCCGAAGTGTCTGCTGAGTCAACTTGAAGAAATGTATATAACCCACTGTATGCTTACTGCTGAGCCTGTATATGTTGCCTAAACTTGTTGAAATGTAATGTAACTGTTGTACCTCCTTGGAGAGACCCAAGAGTTCTAGGAGGGGGAGAGTGTAGCGCTGTGTTTAAATCTTTATTGTGGCAGTACCTATTTTTGGCCACCGGAGGGAGACAAGCGCAATGTGAGACACTGAATATTACATTGGGACTACATTTCCTGTCATGCTTTGAGAACGGACACAGGAAGTGGGTGGGACAGCGAGACTTACATCCTGAGCCTCGTGGAGAGAGCGGGCAGAGCGCGCCAGGGAGTGAGAGAGACAAGACACAGTGCTGCAGAGAGTAACGGTGACCAGGCCGGAGCGCAGGTGCGGCCTAGCAGAGAAACAGATCGGGTTATCAGTTATTCCAGAGGAAGACCCAGTGATTCACCAGATTACCCAAGTGGCTAGAGAGGAAGCGGAGGACCCCGAGTGAGGAGTACCGCAGATCGATCGGACCGGGAGAGCAGGCGGTAAGCTGGACAAGTCGAGGCCGGTGCAGAAAGCCAGACAGCGGATCCAGAAGCAAGTAACCCCAGTCAATATCGAGCGGAGAGACGTCCTGGGTCAGCGGAACCTCAAGTATCTGGCGGATGGGTGAAAGGCCTTCTAGGCCGTTGTACAACTCAAGAAAGCACGCTGTTGTTTGTCTCCAAAACCCACAGGGCCCCAACTTGACTAGTCAAAGACATCTCTTAAGCAATTCACTGGCCAGTTGAATAGTACCCGGGTACCACAACACACACACACACACGCACTTACACTCCGGGACTTAACCTGTGCAGGACTCACTCCCCCAATCACGCGAAGGGGTTAAAGATACGTTTTCATTATTATTTTCCGCTGCGCGTTTCTTGAATTACGAAAACCTTGTATTTTTCCGCTACGCGTTCCTCGACCTACGAAGCATCGTATTTCTTTTCCGCTGCGCGTTTACCGCATTACGAAGTACTGTAGATATATACGAAAACCGTGTCATTCATTATTTGCCTTTTATTCAAGTAAACTATATAATTTACAAAATCCACAACGGTGCTGGAGTATATTTATTCCCTAGTGCGGGGAGACTGACCCGAGGTTAAATTTCAGCAGCTCCTCCGGGAGTGAGCGCTACACTCTGCATATCAATTTACCTAAACCCTCCACCTGATCCTTCCCCTACCTCCTGATTCCAGCTCCAGCAACCTCCTTCTCTCCTGCAGTATTCAAACCTGGTCAGTCTCCATCCACTTAACTTCCTCCACCCTTACCTTCTGTGTTTGCGCACACCACTGCACTCTGGGCTCACCATATCCCCATCACTTCGGTGTCCATCCGGTACCATACCATGAAAATACACCATTTGTTTTTTTCTCTTTTGTACTTTTTCTCTGTATCTTAAAAATAGATATATATACATTTTTATTATTATACATAGTCTGTGTTTTTTTCACTCCCTTTTTCCTTGGCTAAGTATCTATCAAGTCTGGAGGACACAGAACCACTAAGCAAAGTTGGAAGCTACCTGCAAAGACCTCACAAGCCTGTTTCCTTAGAGCCGCGTTGAGGGCTCTATACACTCTAAGTACCCCATAGGGGGGAAAACAGGGTTTTATTTCAGGGTTTTATTTCACTCTGCATTACATCATGAATTTTCTGTGATTCCATGTGACTCCTGCCAGCAATAACGGGCTTGCAGTATAAAGACTTACCATCTGTACCGATAATAATCATCATTTACCCTTGAGAGCAGAGCTTATCCTGCACCACAAATATTTTTTTCATTAACCTTGTCTTTGTATATTAGTATTATTGTACTTAGGAAGATCTCTTTAGATATTTTGTATTTTAACGCTCTTTTTTGGTGTTAACCATCAGGGCCACCATCAGGGCATTACGCCCCATACAGCGGTAAAGGGCCCGGGCCGCCGTGGCCCTCGCCGGGCCCCTTCCGCTGTGCTGGTGTCGGTGATGCGGCACTACTCCACGGCTGCACTGAAACTCACACCACTCGGCGCCGCGGACTGGCCAGGCGGGCCAAGCAGCGTGCGTGTGCTTCAAAAGCACGCTGCTTTAGCACCGCCCCCAGTCATGTGTGTTAAAAAAGCTGCGACGGGTGCGGTTGCAAGAAGACGTGGAGAAGAAGAAGAGAGAAGACATGGAGAAGAAGAAGAGAGAAGAGTGAAGACGACAAGACATGAAGAAGAGAAGAAGACGAAGTCGAGAAGAAGCCGGAGAAAAAGAAGAGGACGACAGGACAGAAGACTGTGAAGCGGCCGGTGAGTATGGACGGTACCTGCTGGGCCCAGACTGCAGACCCAGCAACCAGGGTCCAGGCCCAGACAGAGCCCCAGGCCCAGACCCCAAGCCCATCCAGGGCCCAGGGCCGGGACCCAGGCAGGGCCCCAGGCCGGGATCCAGCCAGGGCCCAGCCCCAGCCGGGATCCAGCCAGGGCCCAGCCCCGGCCGGGATCCAGCCAGGGCCCAGCCCCGGCCGGGATCCAGCCAGGGCCCAGCCCCGGCCGGGATCCAGCCAGGGCCCAGCCCCGGCCGGGATCCAGCCAGGGCCCAGCCCCGGCCAGGGCCCAGGCCGGGCCCCAGCCCCAGCCAGGGCCCATGCCCCAGCCAGGGCCCCAGCCAGGGCCAACCAGGGCCCCGGGCCCCAGCCAGAGCCCAGGCCCTGGGCCCCAGCCAGAGCCCAGGCCCCGGGCCCCAGCCGGGCCCCAGTCAGAGCCCAGGCCCCGGGCCCCAGCCAGGCCCCGGGCCCCAGTCAGAGCCCAGGCCCCTGGCACCAGCCAGGGCTCAGGCACCAGGCCCAGGCCCCAGCTAGGCCCAGGCCCCAGTTAAAGCCCAGGCCCCAGTCAGAGCCCAGGCCCAGGCCCCAGCCAGGCCCCGGGCCCCAGCCAGGCCCCAAGCCCCAGGCCCCGGGCCCAGCCAGGGCCCAGGGCCCAGCAAGCGCCCAGGGCCCAGCAAGGGCACAGGCTGCAGCCAGGTCCCTAGCCAGGGCCCAGCAAGGGCCCAGGGCCCAGCCAGGGCACAGGCCACAGCCAGGGCCCCAGCCAGGGCCCCAGGCCCCAGCCAGGGCCCCGGGCCCCAGCCAGGGCCCCAGCCAGGGCCCCGGGCCCCAGCCAGGGCCCCAGCCAGGGCCCCAGCCAGGCCCCGGGCCCCAGCCAGGCCCCGGGCCCCACTCAGAGCCCGGGCCCCAGCCACGCCCCGGGCCCCAGTCAGAGCCCAGGCCCCAGGCCCAGGCCCCAGTCAGAGCCCAGGCCCCAGTCAGAGCCTGGGCCCAGGCACCAGCCAGGCCCCAGGCCCCAGCCAGGCCCCAAGCCCCAGGCCCAGGGCCCAGCAAGGGCCCAGGGCCCAGCCAGGGCACAGGCCGCAGCCAGGGCCCTAGCCAGGGCCCAGGGCCCAGCCAGGGCACAGGCCGCAGCCAGGGCCCTAGCCAGGGCCCAGGCCCCAGCCAGGGCCCCAGCTGGGCCCAGCCAGGGCCCAGCCAGGGCACAGGCCGCAGCCAGGGCCCTAGCCAGGGCCCAGGCCCAAGGCCCCAGCCAGGCCCCAACCAGGGCGCAGGCCCCAACCAGGGCGCAGGCCCCAGCCAGGGCCCCAGCTGGGCCCAGGCCCCAGCCAGGGCCCAGCCAGGCCCCAGCCAGGGCCCAGGGCCCAGGCCCCAGCCAGGAACCCCAGCTGGGCCCAGGCCCCAGCCAGGCCCCAGCCAGCTCCCAGAGTCAGGGCCCCAGCCAGGGCCCCGCGCCCCAGTCAGAGCCCAGGCCCTGGGCCCCAGCCAGGCCCCGGGCCCCAGTCAGAGCCCAGGCCCCGGGCACCAGCCAGGGCTCAGGCCCCATGCCCAGGCCCCAGCTAGGCCCAGGCCCCAGTCAGAGCCCAGGCCCCAGTCAGAGCCCGGGCCCAGGCCCCAGCCAGGCCCCGGGCCCCAGCCAGGCCCCAAGCCCCAGGCCCCGGGCCCAGCCAGGGCCCAGGGCCCAGCAAGTGCCCAGGGCCCAGCCAGGGCACAGGCCGCAGCCAGGGCCCTAGCCAGGGCTCAGCAAGGGCCCAGGGCCCAGCCAGGGCACAGGCCACAGCCAGGGCCCCAGCCAGCCCCAGCCAGGGCCCCGGGCCCCAGCCAGGGCCCAAGCCAGGGCCCCGGGCCCCAGCCAGGGCCCCAGCCAGGCCCCGGGCCCCAGTCAGAGCCCAGGCCCCGGGCCCCAGCCAGGCCCCGGGCCCCAGTCAGGGCCCAGGCCCTGGGCACCAGCCAGGGCTCAGGCCCCAGGCCCAGGCCCCAGCTAGGCCCAGGCCCCAGTCAGAGCCCAGGCCCCAGTCAGAGCCCAGGCCCCAACCAGGCCCCGGGCCCCAGCCAGGCCCCAAGCCCCAGGCCCAGGGTCCAGCAAGGGCCCAGGGCCCAGCCAGGGCACAGGCCGCAGCCAGGGCCCTAGCCAGGGCCCAGGCCCAAGGCCCCAGCCAGGCCCCAACCAGGGCGCAGGCCCCAACCAGGGCGCAGGCCCCAGTCAGGGCCCAGCCAGGCCCCAGCCAGGGCCCAGGGCCCAGGCCCCAGCCAGGAACCCCAGCTGGGCCCAGGCCCCAGCCAGGCCCCAACCAGGGCCCAGACCTAGCCAGGGCCCCAGTCAGGGCCCGTGCCCAGCCAAGACCCAGCCAGGGCCCAGACCCAGCCAGGGCCCAGACCCAGCCCCAGGCAGGGCCCAGCCCCAGCCAGGAGTCCAGGGCCCAGACCCAGCCAGGGTCCAGGGCCCAGTACCTGCCCAGGGCCCAGACCCAGCCAGGGCCCAGACCCATTTTGTGCCCAGGCCCAGACCCAGCCAGGGCCCAGACCCATTTTGGGCCCAGGGCCCAGACCCAGCCAGGATCCCAGACCCGGCCAGGATCCCAGACCTGGCCAGGATCCCAGACCCAGCCAGGGCCCAAGTCCAGGCTCAGCCAGGGTCCAGACCCCAGGCCCAGACTCCAGGTTCAGCCAGGGCCCAGCCAGACCCCAGGGCTTTCAAAATCCATGGCAATGAAAGTAATAGATTGTTTCACCATTTCTTATTACACTAGAGCAGCACGAGGAAGCAGAACGCAGAAGTGCGACATTTCAATCAACAGCACCATCAGCAGTGGTATGTAACATTTTTAATTATTATATTTGCCAAAATATTTGTGCGTGTGCCGTATGGGAATGTAACGGTAGGCCCCCTATAGAGTGATGGGGAGCCCCCAGGCTGTGTAAAGCCTTTAGGGCAGGTATATGGTTTTGTTTGCAGACTTCAGCAATCCCTTGCAACACTTAGAAAACACGATGAATTCTACACAATGCAGGACAGTACCCAATACTTGAAAAAATTTGAATAATATAGTGCAAGACAGAACTTGATACGTGAATGCACAATGAATGCAGCACACTGTAAATCCTCACACACCCAGCCAGGGAGTTCAGACAAAGCCCTGGGAATCACTTACACCATATGGCTTTGTGGCCAAATGCCTATAAAGTGAAAACACCTGAACTAGACACGTACAGACAAATCTAAACAGACAAGATACATACAGAAGAAGTTCCAGAAGCCAAGCCAGGTCATACACGAGATCAGAAATGCAGATATTACTTAGGGAGCAGACTAAAGAATAACCAGAAACCAGAGCCAAAGAGTCATACACAGATATCAGAACTTGAACTAGAATTAACACGAGGAACAGAGACTCAGAGGATCTCAGACTTAGTCTATCCTGATCCAAGGATCAAATGCCTGGTTTGGCCCTAGGCTATAGGGCTAAACAGATCATGTGACTGCAGACCATCAACCCAATGGGAATGGTCTGTAGAACCTGAACAAGAAAACCAGACAGACTGGAAAATCCCTGCTCCCACCACCAGGGGGTAGGGTTGAGACGTAACAGGGAAGAGGGGATCACGGGGTGGGGGGTCCCATTCTGAGGGTCAGTAAGGGGCCCCAAAATTTCTGATGGCTGGCCTGTCAAGCATATTCCCGTTGGCTAGCAACTGAGTCAATAAATTATTTCAATATTCCCTATAATGTTTGTTTAGCACCAGAGTCACGCACATTTTCTGTGAGATACAGCCATTTTGGATTTGGGAAAGGCTGGAACATATCGTCTGGACTGGGCTTTGGTGGTCGTGTTTTTTTGAGACTTAGCGTGTACAGGCTCCTTGGGTTTGACTGGCACAGCCTCCACAACTTCGACTTGACTTGGTGAGGTTTGGCAGACCAAGATATTCGTGCTTTGGAGACAATGCATGATGCGGAAAAGTCCTGGACCGAAATGCAGGAATGGCACGGCAAGAATAAGAGCCAGTCCGGATCAGCTCACATACTCACATACAGGGGTCAGGGCTAGAATCGTGACAAAGAGATAACGATTTTAACAAATGGAAATGAATGGAGTAGTATCTGCAATATAAATCACACGTACATTGTGCAGAGCGCAATAAATTTAAAATGCAAAAGCACCGCTAGAATATCACTCACAGAATATATGAATAACGCAGGCATATACTAAATGTTACCACTCCTGGATGGAAAGTAGGTGGGTCACTTCCTGGAATCCATCCTGCGATCTGCACCATGTATGGGTGATTTATATTGCAGATACTACTCCATTCATTTTCATTTGTTATATCCTGTCAGCATTGAGGGGACAGTTTTGTTTCTGGAGGAAGCAGATACGTAAAACAATTTTTTTATTGGAATTTTAAATGGGGGTGGTCACGTGTTTTTTTCCTTGAAAGAGATAACGTTTCTCAAAATCTATTTCGAGGCAGGAGTCTGGACCTGCTTCACCACTATGAGACAAAATAATGTTAAACCTTATCAGTTCTACTTTTTATTCCTGCTATGATTAAAATGTATCAGGGAATTCTCCTAAACTGGGGAATCTTATGTGGTATTTATGGCATTTCCAGACTTGATGCTACTATCCTGGTAACCCCCCAAGAGAGTCTTGCTGAATGCTGATGCCTAGATGGAAAGTGATCCAAAGTCATCCTATTTAAATGAATGGTACTTCCCAGATGCCTTAAGTGATAAGAAGGCATTGTGCAGGCCTGCAGTGTCCACATCCTATCACACAAAATTAGACCTGCCAAAGAAATAAACACACACTGTGTACTGATGAGAAACTGGCAACTATCCAACAGCAACTGTCACCCTAGACGTAGTTACTTAACACAGGTGGCGAAATGCTTACAAGTTATTAATCAACTGGGCTCAAGTAATAAAATGCTTGCATACGGTATACTTTAGGCAACTTATAGCAGAGTATATTAGCATGCGTTGCAATACAGCAGAGGTTCCTGAGGGAAAGGAGAAATAACTCTGCAATGGTCTGAGGGTCTATGGGTCCTTTTGTTTGTGTCTCATTAGCATTTGAGCATAGCCTTTTTCAGTCGTGACATTTTGAATTTGCTTCCTCTTCACATATTTAGTCACCTGCCTATCCTTGATATTTTATATATATATTGTTGTTTTCCACAGTTCTTTCAACAGGGTCATGTCAAGTCAACTATGCAAGCTCCTATAAGGTACCTTATGGGGCTATGGGATTTGGTTCCTGTGGCATAACTATCCAGAGTCTTGTCGCTGCTCTGATGATGGCATTGAAAAAGCATCAAACAACACAGGTTCCTGTGAAATCAATTCCTACCCATTATCAGTATAGAAAGTGTGTACACCGATCTCCTCTAATTTAAGACATGAGGGACACAGAACTGTCAAAAAAAGCTGCTGCTGATGCCACATAATCCTGCTTTTTTAAGGGCTGTGTCCATATTCAAAGATCTCAGATATTGTAAGAGCATTTTTACTATGACATGGTTATCTTCATTTACTTTTCCTGTTATGGATTTTTGGAATTTGACCGTTGGCTATACCTGTATCACATTGTCCTTGTCTACTGCTGTTACCTTGCTATTGGAGACTGTAAATTGCTAATCCAGGCTCACGTCTCAGTAGACTTTGTTGCTGATTTCGTTCTACACCAGTGATTCCCAAGCCTGTGCATGGGGTCTACTAGCAGGCCAGATTTTAAGGATTACTTTGGGGAAATGCAGACTAAATACTGCAATCACTGAACAGAAAATGATAGCGCTTTTGCTGTACTTCAGATATCTAGCAAACCTGGTCTGTTAGTGCTCTCTGAGGACAGGTTTAGGGAACCACTGTACTATCGGACTGTTATTTGACACCAGGCTAACTTTTTTCTGACCAAAGTGCTGCTGTTGATTCTCTACTTCCGTTTTGCACCGATACACTTTGGCGACCCAGCGTATGACTTAAGGATTCTGCACCAAGCCGTATGTTTCAGATAGTTGCCATACATTATCCTATCATCCACATCATGATAGTCCTATAATGTACTATTTATCGCTATAGTATTGTCTTTAATTGCTTACTGAGCTGTTTATCCCATGATCAAAGAGCACGGGAGAGGAACAGATAAAGCTGATGGATAATGGAGCTGTGTAGCACATTAGGATGGAGAGTGATGACAGTATGAGCACAAAGGAAGTATGTAGATAGTAGGGACGTGCAATTCATTTCGTTCCGAATTGAATTTCGTACGAAATTGATCATTTTCGTTCATTCGGGAGCATTTCCGAAACAAATTATCGGCTGCCCGAAATTCCAAATCAAAGTTTCAACACAAACTAAATCATTTCATTATGGGACCTAAACGAAATAAAACGGAACGCAAATGATACGACATGGTGAAAAAACAACAAAACGATCAAAAACGAAATAAATTTCATAACAAAATGAACTGAAACAAAAAAAGGAACAAAATTATGAAAAAAACAAAACGGAACATGTCACTTTTTAATTAATGCAGATGCTGTGCCCCTAAATAATGTGTATTACAGGTCACTATAATTAATGCCAATGCTGTGCCCCTATATAACATGCATTACAGGTCTCTTTATAATTAATGCAGATGATGTGCCCTTATATAATGTGTTACAGGTCACTTTATACAGTTGTGTTCAAAATTATTCAACCCCCACTGAAATTGAGTGTTTTGGCCAGTTTGACATTGATTTTTGATCATTCAGTCATCTTGCTTACAATTAAATCAAAGAGGCACGTGTAGGTCAGACAAATATAACATAACATTTATAATGAAATAACCACAAATGTCTTTTCTGTGCTCACATCATTATCAGTTTTATTCAACCCCCAAGTGACATTCAATCTTAGTACTTAGTACAACATCCTTTTACAGTTATAACAGCTTTTAAACGTGAAGCATAGCTTCAGATCTACGGGTATCTTCGAACATTCGTCATGAGCAAAAACCTCCAGTTCAGTCACTTTCTTCGGCTTGCGCACTGCAACTGCTTTCTTTAAGTCCCACCAGAGGTTCTCAATCGGATTTAAGTCAGGTGACTGCGATGGCCACTCCAAAATGTTCCAGCCTTTAACCCTTTCGCTGCTGAGGCTTTTCCCGCCCCTGTGCTGAGGTCATTTTTACCGGTTTTGCTCATCATGTTTAAACGTGTTTTGAAGGCTTATTTTAGTATATGACCCAGACATATTATATATCGTTCTTTCCGTCAGACTCGGCAGATTCATAATATGTCATTATTATATGTATACGTCATGACCTGTCTGTATATTATAACAAAAAATGCAATAAAATATGATTTTTCAATAATTTACAACGTGTAAAGTGTTTTTTTTTCACATTTTAACATGCGAGCAATTGCGGTTATATTTTGTATGGGGTGCGCTTGTTAAAAAAATTAGAGATGGGGTCTCGTTACATTTTTTTTTGGGGAAAATTACACGATTTTTAACAAACGCACCGCATACAAAAATCGTTAGTGCAGCATCATTGTTCACATTATAATTGAAATGGGAACAATATTGCTGCATTAACAAACCAAAAAAAAGAAAAAAAAACTGTTTATTTTTTTTTTTCCAATTTTTTTTTAAATATTTTTTTTTTTTTATTTTTAATTTTTTTTTTTTACTAACTTTTTTTCACATTCGAGTTTGGTATCGTTGGAACGGCCATGCTCTGGCCGATCCAACAATACCAAACTTTAACCCCTAGCTGCCACGGATCGGGAGATAGGGGGTTCATTGGAACCCCCTATCTCCACCATTGGTGGCAGCTAGGGGTTAACTCCAGGACTGGCGTCATCGTGCTATGCACGATGACGCCAGTCCTCAGGGGGAGTTCTCGGAGGCTTGGCTGACATCCAAGATGTCGGCCAGCTCCGGGAAAGAATCCCGAACCGGCGCTTTTCAGCGCCGATTCGTGATCCGGCTCCCCAGGGGTTAATGCCAGGTACCATTTGGAAGGGCAGGCTGTGCCCTTCCAAATGGTGCCTGGGTTAACCCCCGCAATGCCGCCGATTGGGAGGGAGAGAGGTCCGAAGGACCTCCCCCCTCCCTTTCAGGCACCTCCTCCGCACATGCGGGGGGGCGCCTGAATTAGGTGTCATCGCGCCGCCGCGATGACACCTAATTAGCCTGGCGGCGGTTCCGGATGCTGGGCTGACATCGAGGATGTCAGCCCGCACCGGGGGGGCCAGCGATCGGCCGGAACCCGGCCGAACGCTGATCCCAAAGGCTGGACGCGCTCAGCGCGTCCTCCGCACGCAACGTGACATGCGGTTGGACGCGCTCAGCGCGTCCACCGCAGCGAAAGGTTTAATCTGCAACCATGCTCTAGTGGACTTGGAGGTATGCTTGGGATCATTGTCCTGTTGAAAGGTCCAACGTCTCCCAAGCCTCAGGTTTGTGACGGACTGCATCACATTGTCATCCAATATCTCCTGGTACTGAAGAGAATTCATGGTACCTTGCACACGCTGAAGCTTCCCTGTACCTGCAGAAGCAAAACAGCCCCAAAGCATGATTGACCCCCCGCCATGCTTCACAGTAGGCAAGGTGTTCTTTTCTTCATAGGCCTTGTTCTTCCTCCTCAAAACATAGCGTTGATCCATGGGCCCAAACAGTTCTAATTTTGTTTCATCAGTCTACAGAACACTATCCCAAAACTTCTGTGGTTTGTCCACATGACTTTTGGCATACTGCAGTCGACTCTTCTTATTCTTTGGAGACAGCAAGGGGGTGCGCCTGGGAGTTCTGGCATGGAGGCCTTCATTACGCAGTGTGCGCCGTATTGTCTGAGCTGAAACTTCAGTACCCACATCTGACAAATCTTTTCTCAGTTCCTCAGCAGTCACATGGGGACTTTTCTCCACTCTACGCTTCAGGTAGCGCACAGCAGTCGAAGTCAGCATCTTCTTTCTGCCACGACCAGGTAGCGTTTCAACAGTGCCCTTTGCCTTGAATTTGCGAATGATGCTTCCTATGGTCTCTCTTGGTATGTTTAACATCTTTGCAATCTTCTTATAGCCATTGCCCTTCCTGTGAAGAGTAATCACCTCTTCTCTTGTCTTCCTGGACCATTCTCTTGACTTCACCATGTTTGTAACCACACCAGTAAATGTCTAGAAGGAGCTGAGTATCACAGTAATTTTAAAGCTGCCTAATTGGTGCTTATTATGCTTTATTGCTGCTCCGTGACATCCACAGGTGTTTTCAATACCTGATTGAAAACACTTGAATGAACCTCTGGTCTTCAGAGTGGTAGTCTTTAAGGGGTTGAATAATTGTGTCAATGAAGAATTCACAAAAGAAACATTTACTACTGTATTACAAAACCAATTGATGTCATTTTAGTTGCATATGGTTCTTTAAAAAGTCCTTGTAGGATCTCATTCTGAATACAATTACAAATGTACACTAAATTCCCTAAAACCCTTTACAGCATTGGGGGTTGAATAATTTTGAACACAACTGTAATTAATGCAGATGCTAGGCTTTTTTCCACCATAGTTTTCAATGTTAAAAAAAAATCCCCAGTTTTAGTAAATATTTCTTAAACCATTTAGTATTTTCAATTGCAGCAAACAGACATTTTTTTAATTAATTTTTTAGGATTTTTTGGCATTTTTCAGGAATTGTTGGGTTAATCTTTAGGTTTCCTAACTTATTTTAAAGAAACTAGGCTTTTTCCACCATAGTTTTCAATGTTAAAAAAATCCCCGTTTATATTAAATAATTCTTAAACCATTTAGAATTTTCAATTGCAGCAAACAGCCATCGTTTTATTTATTTTTTATGATTTTTTTGTCATTTTTCGGGATTTTTGGGTGAAAGTTTCCTAACCTATTTTAAATGTAATAAGGGGTCTGTTTTTCTTTGCTGAACACATGCAGCTGAATTATTTCCTTACAGTCTGTGCGTTCAGCAATTATATTGTGTAAGATCATGGACAATTCCAAGCCTGCCGGCGTTAACCATGGTCCTGATTCATTGTGAAATAGATTGATAACATGTTTCACTTTCGGATCATGGACAGTACCTGAAAGATGTTATCAATCTATTTCACAATGTGAACTGTCCATGGTCTGACACAATGTAATGTATCCAATTGCTGAATGCACACAGACTGTAGGAAAATAATTCAGCTGCATGCGTTCAGCAAAGAAAAACAGACCTCATTATAACATTTAAAATAAGTTTGGAAACCTAAACTTTAACCCAAAAAATCCTGAGAAAATGCCCAAAAAATCTTGATAAATAAATAAATAAATAAAAGTCTGTTTGCAATTGAAAACTATAAACGGTTTAAGAAATATTTAATAAAAACATTGAAAACTATAGTGGAAAAAAAGCCAAATTTCTTTAAAATAAGTTAGGAAACCTAAAGATTAACCCAAAAATTCCAGAAAATGCCAAAAAATCCTAAAAAATTAATTTAAAAAATGGCTGTTTGCTGCAATTGAAAATTGTAAATGGTTTAAGAAATATTTAATAAAAACTGGATTTTTTAACATTGAAAACTATGGTGGAAAAATGTCTAGTTTCTTTAAAATAAATTAGGAAAGCTAAAGATTAACCGAAAAATTCCTGAAAAATGCAAAAAATACTTAAAAATAAATTTAAAAAAATGGCTGTTTGCTGCAATTGAAAATTAGAAACGGTTTAAGAAATATTTAATAAACAGCTAAACACAGGGAATTTTTTTAACATTGAAAACTATGGTGGAAAACTCGAATTGATATCAACTATCAAATTGATATCAACTATCGAATTGATCTTAACTTACAATACAATACAAGTAATAGTAAGCAAATGACTTTATGAAACAAATTAATTTCATTTCACTGTTTAATTTGACTCAAATACTAAATATGTGACACAGCTTAATATTTAACCCTAGATTGTCTTTTAACAGCAAAATTTAACCCTTTTGCTGCGGATGACGTGTGGGGCACATCCTGATTGACTCCCGCTATATGCGTAGGACGTGCCCCACACGTCATCCGCCAGCGGAAGCCCGGCGGAGATACTACTTACCTCTCTGTCCGGGGTCCCGCGCCGTTCTGGCTTCAGGGAAGCCAGGTGCCCGAAGATAGGTAAAACGAATCTAGCAAAAATAAAATAAATAAAAAATAAAAATAAAAAAATAATTAAAAAAAATAAATTTTTGTGTGTTGTTTTTATTAATGCAGCAATATTGATCACATTTCAATTATAAAGTGAACAATGATGCTGCACTAATGATTTTTTTTATGGGATGCGTTTGCAAAAAATCACGTAATTCCCCCAAAAAATGTAATGTAATTTTTTACAAGCGCACCCCATAGAAAATATAACCACAAACGCTCATGTGAAATAATTTGAAAAAAAAACACTTTACACACTGTAAATGATTGAAAATTAAAATTTTATTGCATTTTTGTTATAATATACAGGCAGGACATGACGTATACATATCATAAAATTATATATTATGAATCTGCGGAGTCTGTCAGAAAGAATGATATATATAATATGTCTGGGTCATGTAATAAAACGTGGCTTCTAAACATGTTTAAACATGATGAGCAAAAGCAGTAAAAATGAGCTCAGCACACAGCAGTGAAATGGCTCAGCAGCAAAGGGGTTAATCAATTGGGGTTTTATTTAGTGATCCAAAATTTGAATTGATATCAGCTATCGAATTGATATATCAAATTCGAATCAGTATGAAATTTCAAATCGATCCAAAACGAAAAAAAAACTAAATTAGCAACGAAATTATTTTAAAACGAAAAGAAACTAAACAGATTTTTCAGCCGTGCACATCTCTAGTAGGTAGAGATTTTTTTCTATAATCAAACATTATTTTGTAGGTGTAGCAAACAAACTAAAATTTTATAGTTAAATAAAAAGACAGCCTTTAACAGGTCATTACTCACGTAAATATTGTGTGAAATTTGGGTCAAAAAAGATGTATGTTAAACTGACAGTTATAAAAAACACACATAACTCTGAGTCTTTGATACCAATTGATACCAATTTTGTATAATTTTGTATTCATTTAAACTACCATAGGATATTTATAGAGGAATTTGGAACCATGGACAATTAAATAATGCCAAGGTTAACCTTGGAACTCCTTGATCATTGGTTTTCTTTCAACTATATTAATAACAATGTTAAAAGCTATGGTTTCAAAATGTGTAATCGCAATACTGTTTCACAATGTTATGAAAGATCAAGGCACTGTTAATTAAAGATACATGACCTGCTGTATGTTAGCCAATCCTTGGGAACCTGCAATTGCGTTCAGTTCTAACAAGGCCTCTCCAAACAAACAGTTTGCGCAATGTGGAAAATTTATGTAGGTGTGCCATTAGTTTGAAAGTGGAGCAATCACGGGGGAGACCTTTATAATATCTATATTGTTGGCGTCCCTCCATTTGTATTTTGCCCCTATCCGGTCCCTGATATCCCCTGGCGGTGGCGACTGAGTGCTGAGTCGGGCGGTGGGTCCCCTGGCTGACGACAGAGCCAGATTTCAGGCCTTCAGGTGCGGCCTATCCTGACGGCCATTTTGCGGCCTGTACCGTCTCCTCGGGCTGTGGTGCCTCCCTTGCACACATCCCCTCCATCTGTTCCCCTGCATCGATGGTTGACTTCAATTCCCGGCCCCTCACAAGGGAGATACTGGCGGAGTTGCTGGGAATCTTTCGGAATTATGGATCCAGGACAGGCGGGAGGCTGGATGGGATGTGTGACGATCCCGGCTGTGGCGGCTGTCACTTGGCATGCTGCAGGGCTGACGGCAATGCGGCTCTGTGAAGAATGTGCTGGATATGACCAGGCCCCCAGTGATTTGGGGGATGTGGCTTCTTTCCTGACTGTGCAGTCTGTGGATGTGCACCCTGGCTCCCCAGCATTCTTACCTGAAGTGGGGCTGGATGACCAGATCGCCGACTGCTGCGGTCCGGTGGAGCCTTCTGGTCCTCTGCTCCTTTCTTTGCTGCGGAGACGACGACGGGCTGGTCCCGGCCCTCCGGAGGGGTGGATACCAATCTGCTGCTGCTGGAGATGTGAAAGCGCTGCCTGCAGTGCCTTATGGCCGAAGATCTGCTCCTGTCACGGTGGCTTCCCTGGCTGGCCTGTTCCGGTCCAAGATGAACCTCCCTTTCGATGCGCTGGGGTCCCTGTTCATTCCCCTGCTCTGGGACACTGGTTGAGACCCCGTGTCTATGACACCCACACATATCCTTGGTTGTGGGTCTCTCGCCTGGATTGCTGGGCTTGCTTGGGGCTTGTGACCCCCCTCCCCATTTTTGTGACTTTTTTGTGTGACATTTTTCGCGGTTCTGCTGACCTTCCTGCTGATGTTTTCGACCCCCCCTTTTTTTCACACTGAATCATGCTGGGGACCCCCCTTTCCCCTTTTTTTTTGCATTTTGGCATTTCGGGGCTGCCAAGAGTTGCGCCATTGTGTCAGCTACCATGGGTCTGCCTGCCATGTCTGGCCCTCAGGCGCCACGTCCTTGTGACCTGCACACTTCCATGGCCTCCTGCTGTTTTCTGGAAAACGCGGGAGTGTGCCAGGAAGGTCACATATCGGGCCTTTGCCATTCCCTCTTCTCAAACGCCTTCTTATTTTTGGGTCCTGGTGTGCTTTTCGGTATGAGTCACCCTTCCCCCCCCCCATTGTTTGATGTCTTCTGTGAGGGTTTTTGATTTTTGCCCCCTTTCCCTCCCTCCCTCCCTTCCTCATGCTGAGATTTTTTTTAGGGACAGTCCTGCTGTATCTACACTGTTGTTTCCCGCCAGGGGACACTTTAGTTTCTTAGAGACACTTTTTGAGGACGTGTAGCTGATTTGATTTTTTTATTATCCCCCCCGACTTCTTATATTTTTGATGCCTCTTCATGTTGCCCTCTCCCTTTCCCTTACTGTTTAGCCCTGTGAGGCTAAATTTGCTGGTCGGTATGTGACCTTATTTTTTTCGTAAAATAAAAATCTTAAATATAAAAAAGGAAAGTGGAACAATCACCATGGAATGAAATTAAATTTGGAGGTATTTTCCAACTATGCCTCTCTTTTGACTTAAGACTTTTCTGAATGTTCCCGTCAGTCACAAATCAAATTCTATTTGACAAGTCATCAAATAGTAAATGACAAAAATAAACTGTATTCCATTAACCACTTCGATGTGGAGGACGCGCTCAGCGAGCCTTGCCGCATCAGCACTTGGCTGCGAAGGACGCTCTGAGCACATCCTCCCTTTGCAGCTGCAATCAGTCGGGATTCAGGCCGATCGCTGCGGCCCCCCAGTGCGGGCTGACATCTTGGATGTTAGCCCAGCCTCCAGGACCCAGGCAGCGTGATGATGTCTATTCCAGGTACCCACCCCCCCGCCAGTGCGGGGAAGGTGCCTGAAGGGGAGGGGTAGGAGGTCCTTTGGACCAAGTGCCGGATTAACATAGGGGCTGATGGAGCAGCAGCTCCAGGCCCATGCCCCAGAATAGGCCCAGAGACAGTATAGCTATGTCTGCATTGATGGGCATTTGGGCCCCTGTATCTCCAATTCCATAGCAGCTATAGGGTCATGTGAGGTATCAATGACCATGGCCATTCCAATGATATCAGGCATGACCAGGTTTTATGTAACAATAAAATAATAAAAAATAAATAAAATAAATATTTTTTCTTTTCTTTTTTTCCTAACACAGCAATATTGTTCACTTTTCAATTATAAAGTGAACAATGATGCTGCACTAACTGACAATCACATTTCTCATGTCGCCAACAATTGTGGAGGTGATGGCACAATCTGTTGTTACGAATTGTTACATCAAAAACCTAAACTGCCACACTGCAGCAAAGAGCACTGGGAGGACTTTGGACCCCTGTGTCAATAATATTTACACCTCACAAGGTCAAGTGAGGTGTCATTGGACAGGTCAGAGTCTGGCCTTTGCATTAATACCAAACATGATCATGTAAAATCTAAAAGAAAAGAAAAGAAAAAAAGTTTGTTATTTACTTCTAGTTCCTAAGCGATGGTATTGTCCATTTGCCACGTATAAAATGAGCAATACCACTGCCATTACTCACCTTTTAATTTCTCACACTAGGAGCAAGGTCAGTGTTTTATAAATAGTCATATTATTCATAAAACACCATCCTCCAAAACACAAGGGAAATATTTCATTTTTTAGGGTAAAAAGATTGTGTATTTTGTCTGAAAAATGCAGTAACAGGTTTCCATTTCACTTCTTTCCTTATAGAATCTATAACTACAAAGGTTTAGATGATAAAATGGGAAAACAATGATTGAAATATGAATGAAAAATCAATCACACAGTAACTGCCTCATTAGATATGCCCGTATCTGCACTATTAAATAAGCTAAAATATTTTCATTTCAATAAATTCCAAAAAAAGCCCACCAAAATATTCAGCTCCAGGCCCATAGAGATCTAAGGCTAGGGTCAGACAAACGCATTTTTCTCATCGTCCGTAAAAAGTGCGTCTGAACGCATCAACGTATTTTTTCACAGAAGACGCAAAAGCAGTCATACGATGTGCATTTTCGTGCGTGATTTTCGACGGAGCTATTAAAAACAAATGGACGTGTTGTTGGCCGGACATGTGCAGCATCTGACGTCTCCTAGTCATGCACACACGCCGCTATGCCGACGCAGCGCAATCTGTGCGTCAGTACTAACGGTTCTACGTTCTCAAAAAAATGCGTTCGTTTGCCGCTTGCGTTGCGCGGCCGAACTTTCGTGCGGCCGTACTTCGTATATTGGCCGTCATTGGACGTCATTTGCTGCTACTATGGCCGTAATAAAGTGCGGCTGCACACGCGTTCGCACTGCGTTCGTCTGACCCCAGCCTTAATCCAGCCCTGTTTGGACCTCTCTCCCTCCCCATCCATAGGGGACACTGCAAAAAGGCAGGTACCACTTGGAATGGCACAGCCTGCCCTTCCAAGCGGTGGCTGCCTTTAACCCTTTGGGGCTGGATCGCAATTCGGCACCAACAGGCGCCGGATCACAGTCCCCTCCCAGAGCTGGCCGACATATTGGATGTTGGCCAAGCTTCCGGGATCTCCCTCTGCCTACTGGCGCCAGAGCATGGCCTTTCCAATGATACCAAACATGACCATGTTACAGTCAGGTCCAGAAATATAGGGACATCGACACAATTCTAACACCTTTGGCTCTATACACCACCACAATAAAGTTGGAATGAAACAAACACAATGTGCTTTAACTGCAGACTGTCAGCTTTAATTTGAGGGTGTGTACATCCAACTCAGGTGAACGGTGTAGGACTAACAGCAGTTTGCAGATGTGCCTCCCACTTGTTAAGGGACCAAAAGTAATGGGACAGAAAAATAATCATAAATCAAACTTTCCCGTCTTAATACTTGGTTGCAAATCCTTTGCAGTCAATCACAGCCTGAAGTCTGGAAAGCATAGACATCACCAGATGCTGGGTTTCATCCCTGGTGATGCTCTGCCAGGCCTCTACTGCAACTGTCTTCAGTTCCTGCTTTTTCTTGGGGCATTTTCCCTTCAGTTTTGTCTTCAGCAAGTGAAATGCATGCTCAATGGGATTCAGGTCAGGTGATTGACTTGGCCATTGCATAACATTCCACTTCTGTCCCTTCAAAAATTCTTTGGTTGCTTTTGCAGTATGCTTTGAGTCATTGTCCATCTGCACTGTGAAGCGCCGTCCAATGAGTTCTGCAGCATTTGGCTGAATGTGAGCAGATAATATTGCCCGAAACACTTCAGAATTCATCCTGCTGCTTTTGTCAGCAGTCACATCATCAATAAATACAAGAGAACCAGTTCCATTGGCAGCCATACATGCCCACGCCATGACACTACCACCACCATGTTTCACTGATGAGGTGGTATGCTTAGGATCATGAGCAGTTCCTTTCTTTCTCCATACTCTTTTCTTCTCATTACTCTGCTACAAGTTGATCTTGGTCTCATCTGTCCATAGGATCTTGTTCCAGAACTGTGAAGGCTTTGTTAGGTATTGTTTGGCAAACTCTAATCTGGCCTTCCTGTTTTTGAGGCTCACCAATGGTTTACATCTTGTGGTGAACCCTCTGTATTCACTCTGGTGAAGTCTTTTCTTGATTGTTGACTTTGACACACATACACCTACCTCCTGGAGAGTGTTCTTGATCTGGCCAACTGTTGTGAAGGGTGTTTTCTTCAGCAGGGAAAGAATTCTTCGGTCATCCACCACAGTTGTTTTCCGTGGTCTCCCGGGTCTTTTGGTGTTGCTGAGCTCACCGGTGCGTTCCTTCTTTTTGAGAATGTTCCAAACAGTTGTTTTGGCCACGCCTAATGTTCTTGCTATCTCTCGGATGGGTATGTTTTGTTTCTTCAGCCTAATGATGGCTTGCTTCACTGATAGTGACAGCTCTTTGGATCTCATCTTGAGAGTTGACAGCAACAGATTCCAAATGCAAATAGCACACTTGAAATAAACTCTGGGCCTTTTATCTGCACATTGTAATTGGGGTAATGAGGGAATATCAAACACCTGGCCATGGAACAGCTGAGAAGCCAATTGTCCCATTACCTTTGGTCCCTTAACAAGTGGGAGGCACATCTGCAAAATGCTGTAAGTCCTACACCGTTCACCTGAGTTGGATGTACATAACCTCAAATTAAAGCTGACAGTCTGCAGTTAAAGCAGATTGTGTTTATTTCATTCCAACTCCATTGTGGTGGTGTATAGAGCCAAAGATGTTAGAATTGTGTCGATGTCCCAATATTTCTGGACCTGACTGTATATGTAAACAAAAAAATAAAAATGTAATTACATAAATAAATAAATAAATAAACAGTTTTTTGTGTGTTGTTTTTTTATTAATGCAGCAATATTGTTCCCATTTCAATTATAATGTGAACAATGATGCTGCACTAACGATTTTTTCTATGGGTGGTGTTTGCTAAAAATCACATAATTTCCCCCCAAAAAATGTAACGAGTCCCCATTTCTAATTTTGTTAACAAGTGCACCCCATAGAATATATAACTGCAAAGGCTCTCATGATAAAATGGGAAAAAAACAGTTTACACACTGTTGGTGATGGAAAATTCTAATTTTATTGCATTTTCTGTTATAATATTCAGGCAGGACATGACGTATACATATAATTATGACATATTATGAATCTGCCGAGTCTGCCGGAAAGAATGATATATAATTTGTCTGGGTCACATAATAAAATGTGACTTCAAATCGCATTTAAACATGATGAGCGAAACCGGTAAAAATTAGCTCAGCATACAGGGCTGAAATGGCTCAGCAGTGAAAGGGTTAAAGGCGAGGTTTTACTGTAACAATAAGGTCAGAAAATGCAAACAACATTTATTTTAATGATGTCAAGACTTGCCTAATGACTAAAACTATGAAATATTTCACATCAAAGCAGAAAGGTGTCACAGCACACATCGCCAGCAGTGCACAAAATCCCAAGCCGGTACTGCCCTATCCTGATTTCCATGATAGCACCTTTCATACATGGCTCCGCGCCATCTTAGTTTTCCTGCATGCATCACAGCTGCTCCCTCTCATGAACCATGGATTGCCCTACTTAAGGGAGACACACCCTTCTCACAATGCTTCTGTATTGTTTAGCACTTAGCCCTCCTGTGGGGAAGCAATAAGCCTGCTCTCAAGCCTCCAGTGTCTTGCTTCCCTTCATGATCACACCTTCCTACCCTTCCTGTCTCCATTGCCCTGCATCTCCTGAAGCCAGCCCTCTAACTGTCATACCTGTGTCTGTTTTCTCATGCCTCCTGGTAAATCTCCTAGTGTGTTTCCCTCAGTGTCTGTGCTATCTCAGTGTCTGTCTCTAGTTTACCCTAGCCTTTGTTTCTCCTCCCTGCCTCAACCCTCTCCTCCTACTCCGGTACCCCATTGCCATTAATCAAACCTTACCATTCTGCTGTTACCTGCACGATCAACCTCATATTGGAACCTCATCCAGTTGTTTGTTTCTGTCACTGCATCCCTGGGCTTTTACCTCGGCCCGGTACACCAAACGTTAAAAAAGAATTGCTGCATCTATGCTGACAGATTCCGATGCTATCAACACTACTTAAAAAAACAACACACCTCAGCTTATAAAGTTGCAATAAATAAGTATCTATATTTTGAAATAGTAAAAATTACCATTGTTGCAACTATGTTGAATTTCAAGTATTCAGAGAAGCAAAAATAAATGTCAGGTAAAGTTGATGCAAACAATGCTGATTGATGTCACCACTATTATTCTTTTGTAAAATGAATGAACTATAGACATTAACCATTTAGTGTTGTTCCACAAAAGACCTCTGAACATGTCTTGTTGTATCTGGCACCAAGACATTAGCAGAAGATCCCTTAAGACTAATGTCAGTCGAATTCAGTCTGAACGCATTCTGCGTGAGTACAGAACGGACAGACCTCCTGACGGAAGATACTGTAGACACCACACGGTCCTTTTTTTTTACCGGACGTATGAATAAAACAGATAATTATGGAAAACAAAATGAATATGAAAAATGATTAAAATTGATGCATGATATGAAAAGCCATTTTGTGCATCAAGGTGCTGGATGTCGCAAATGTGGTCCGCCTGACTTCGTTCCATTACACACACACAACGCTACACGGACGGGCGCACTCCGTTCTACAGGTTTTACGTTCTTGCCTAAATTGCGTCCGGTGCCACGTGCGTTGTGCTTGTGCAGTTCGGTGCGCTCGTACTTCGTGTGTGGGTCTCTATTGATCAAGATTCTATGCTACGACGGACGTTAAACTGTGCGGCAACACGGACGTGATCACTGTGTTCATCTGACACGGGCCTAAGTCCTGCAGGTTGCAAGGTGGGGCCTCAGTGGATTGAATAAATTGTTCAAGCGCATCTCACAGATGCTCAATGGGATTGAAATCTGGGGAATTTGGAGACCAACGCAACACCTTTCAGCAATTTTTTTTTTTTGAGAAAGGATTTTACCAGGAAGGATACATTGAGATATCTATCGTTTTCAAGTATGTCCTGGGTGGCGAGTATGTACCGTTAGGTGTCTTGCCCAAGGACACTTACTGGAGAGGTGCTCGTCAGGATCAAACCGATGACTCCATAGGCTCTCTCCACGCAGAGCAGTGATGTTACTTCTACTTCACCCAGTCGGTACAAACTTTGTCATGTTCCTCAAATCATTCCTGAACATTCTTTGCAGTGGGGCAGGGTGCATTATCCTGCTGTAAGAAGCCACTGTCATCAGGTAACTCCATTGCCATGAAGGGGTGTAAGGCCGGGTGCACACTAGACTAGAGTAGACGTTTTTTTTAACGCACTAACGCGCGTTAAAAAAAAAAACATCGTACCCGACGCTCGTCCACGCCCCCTTGCGTTATCTTCCATAGGAGGATAGCAGAGCACCCGTCGACGTGAATCCTAGCGTTCTAGAATGGCGATGCGCTAGGATTTGCGTCGACGGGTGCTCCGCTATCCTCCTATGGAAGATAACGCAAGGGGGGGTAGACGAGTGTCGAGTACGATGATTTTTTTTTTAACGCGCGTTAGTGCGTTAAAAAAAACGTCTAGTGTGCAGCCGGCCTTAGTGTCAATTGTGACCTGCAACCATCTCTAAGTATGTAGTGCGAGTCAACTGTGTCTTGACACTTTTCTGTGAGCATTAGTTTTTTCAGCAATTTGAGCTACAGTAGCTCTTCTGTGTGATCAGACAGATGCGGTAGCCTTCTCTCCCCACCTACAGTACTGTGCAAAAGGTTTAGGCAGGTGTGAAGAAATGCTGTAAAGTACGAATGCTTTCCAAATACATATTTTAAAAATTTATTTTTTATCAATTTACAAAATGCAAAGTGAGTGAACAGAAGAAAAATCTAAATCAAATCAATATTTGGTGTGACCACACTTGGACTTCAAACCAGCATTAATTCTTACACTTGCACACTTTATACATGTGTAGGATCAGAATCAGGTGTATGATTAACCAATTATACCAAGCAGGTGATAATAATCATCAGTTCAAATGTAGGTTGAAACACAATCATTACCTGAAACCAATGCATTTTATCTAGGGAAAAAGGTGGGTGTACTCACCATGAAGCATCATAAAGCACCAAGCAGAGAGCAGCCAATGAAAAGATGGCATACGATTGCATGCAGCCAATGAATAGAAGGCGGTCGCCAGCGTGCAGCCAATGAATAGAGCCAGGGACGGGCCACGTCATTGTTTTGTCTGGGTCCAAGGATGAATGCTGCCACCCCCTTCAATCTATTCCCACCAAAACACACCCATGCTTATAACAGAGCTTCACAACAATAAAACTCACAGTAATGTGTGGTGTGTATGAGCGTATCACAGAACTCCACAGCAATAAAACTCACAGCAATGTGCAGTGTGTATGAGTGTATCACAAAGCTCCACAGTGCAGCATCATTGTTTACTTTATAATTGAAAAGTGATCAATAGTGCTGCATTAGAAAAAAAAGGGTATAGGGAAAAAAAATATTTATTTAATTGTACATAGAACCTGGTCATGATGTGGCCTTTCCAATGATACCTCAAATGACAATCTAACGACTATGGATCTGGAGATACCGGGTCCAAAGGGAGTTTCCTGCCGGGGGAGGGGATCTCGCTTCAGACATCTTGCCCATGCGATGATGTCAGTGGGCGGGGGAGGTCCTGCAGGTTGGGCTGACATCCAAGATGTCAGCCCTCTGTGGGAGAGGTCCGTGATCAGCGCCAGGTTGGCGCTGATCCTTGGAACTTTAATGATCAGCTGGAGACGTCCTCTCCATCCTAGTGGAGGAGCATCTGCTCTGCTGGTAGGTGCCATTACCAAGTACCTATATCTATGATGTGGAAACAAGGCTAAGCGACTCAAATATGCATGAAAATATAGGATTTGGGGTGCAGAAAAATGGCAGCAGGTGCTCTGGGCTGATGAGCCAAAATTTGAAATGTTTGGCTGTAGCAGGATGTAGTTTGTTTGCCGAAGTGCTGAAGAGTGGTGAATTAATGAGTGTCTGCAGGCCAAAGTGAAGCATGGTGGAGGTTCCTTGCAGGTTTGGGGCTGCATTTCTGCAGATGGAGTGGAGATTTGGTCAGGATTAGTAGTGTCCTCAATTCTAAGAAATCCAGGAAGATACTTATCAAGCACACAATACCAGCGGGGAGGCACCTGATTGGCCCCAAATTTATTCTACAGCAGGACAACAGTTACAGTTACATTTTTTATAAAGTGCTAACAAATTCTGTAGCGCTGTACAATGGGGGGAGTACAAACCTGAGACATACATGATAAATGAGGAAAAGACAACCCTGCCCGCAGGATAGCTTGTCTAGGAGATACAGCACTTTAACCAAGTGCTCAGCCTGACATCCCGTGAGCTTACAATCTAAGGGATGGGGTAAGTGAAACAGATTGGAGCAGAGAGAAGGTGAAACTGGTTGCTAGAAAGAATGCAGTGAGGATTGCATGGGAAGGACCATAAGGTTGGGCTGAGTAAATGTAATTAGAGAGAAAAGTGGAAACAGCTGTAAAGGAGACCTGAAATTATGGACCAGGCCTGGGTGGGACAGCAGAATTGATAAAATGTGGTCTGTTTGTGTATGTTGGAAAACAGAATGGCGATTTGGTACGTGTGCTCTTAAAAATTCACAAAGGAGGAGGGGAAGAGCGAGGAGAAGCAGAAGGATTTGACTAAGTAAAAAAGAGGCAAAATTTAAAAGACATATAATCAGACAGAAATTAATAAATGTACAAATAAAATACAGTTGCAAGAATGGAGTTATTTGGAGGATAGCGTTGGATGGCATACCTTTGATACCTTGATACCTTTAGGCTTGTTCCAGGGAGCAGAGTTGAGGAAATGTGACCTGTTTGTATATGCTTTAGGCTTGTTCCAGGGAGCAGAGTTGAGGAAATGTGGTCTGTTTGTGTATGCTGGAAGACAACGGCTCCAAACATGCAGCCATGCCATTAAGAACGGTCTTCAGCGTAGAGAGAGAGAGAGGAGCAAGGCATCCTGAAAGTGATGGTTTGGCCCCCACAGAGCCCTAATCTCAACATCATTGAGTGTCTGTCTGAGACTACATGAATAAAGGTTCTGAGGCAACGTACCTCCACAGCAGATCTGTGTTTACTTCTTCACAATGATTGGAACAACCTACCTGCTGAGTTCCTTCAAAAACTGTCTGCAAGTTGACCTAGAAGAATTGGTGCTGTTTTGCAGCAAAGGGTGGTCGAACTAAATATTGATTTGATTTGGATTGCTCATCTGTTCATTTACTTTTCATTTTACTAATTGATAAATATAATCTATTAACATTTCTATTTTTGATAGCATTCTCATTTTATGGCATTTTTTCACACTTGCTTACAACTTTTGAGCACTCATGGCCTTGACGCCGGTTCATCAGTTTCCTTCCTTGGACCACTTTTTGTAGGTACTAACTACTGCATACTGGGAGCACCCCACTAGACTTGTCGTTTTGGAGAGGCTCTGACCCAGTTGTCTAGTCTTCACTATTTGGCCCCTGTAAACGTCACTCAGATATTTTTACTTGCCCAATTTTACCGCTTTCAACAGATCAAATTCAAGCGCTGATTGTTCACTTGCTGCCTAATGTATCCAACTCCTTGACTGGTGCCATTGTGACAATATATAAATCAATATTTTTCATTTTATCTGTCAGTAGTTTTAAAGTTGTAGCTGATCAGTATATATAGTAAACTCAAGTTTCCTATAAAAAGCTGTTTGAGAGCTAGGGCAAAGTGTGCCTGTCATAGTTACCTGCAGGGTGTTGCCATATTGGTGATGCAGCAGTCTGAAGGCCAAATACAGCTACCGATTTGTAGCCGTCAGGGGAGATCAGAAGAGGCAGCCCAGAGGTGACAGACAGTAGGACATTCAGAAGGGAAGACTGACTAGAGCATTCTAAGATGCCAGGACTATCACATCACATTCACAGGCACACTCCCACAGGTCACACAGTTCTGGAGTTCTACAAGAGTTATCCACCATTAAGGCAATGATGTTCACCACTGTATACCAAGAATGGTAAAAATCACCATTGTTACAACTACAGTGAACATCAGCTATCCACAAAACCAAAACTCTACAATGGCAGACGAAGTTGCTGCAAACCATGGTGAACAACGCTGAACCACTGGTATTCTTCTGTATTAGGAAACTACAGATATTCTCCATTCAGCCTTTTCCCACCATTGTTTGCAACAATGGTGAATATACATGGGCTATTTTAAAGTAGTGATCTCTCCAATTGCATCAACTTTGTCAAGTTATTGTGTGTCTTGTTTAATTATACATATCATAACCATTATCTGCTGAACTGTTTTCTGTTTTCTCCCTACGTGTAGCACTGCAAAAACTGTTGCCACTCAAAGAAACATCATAACAGTGAAAAAAAATGAGAAAAAACATCAGTGGGTTCAGACCAAGAGAAATAAAAGTGGAGGTAAAATATATTTAAATACAGAAAATTAACAATTCAGAACATGTAATGCTGATAGGTGTCATCTGCAACTTTGTAAAAAATTGCATTACAAATAGCAGCAGTGATTCATTAGACATTCTATAGTCACCCAATTAATTGCATGGGTACAAAATAAACTTTAGTCAGCATACTGTACCTAAACAAAAAGTAAGTCAAATGTGCACAATCTGACATGTACGTATATAGTATATAACCAAGGCAAGCCGGTTTATCTTGCAAAATATATGACACAATATGTGGCCTTGTAATTACATGCTGGTTTTATTCTTCTGAAGGAATAACTAATGAAATTTAGGAGTATCATTATGCCAACTCAGATTGCATCACATGGTGCCAATGGGTGTGTTTTTGATTTATGGACATAAATACAGATCCAATTCACGATTGTGTCTCCTTTGTAAAACCAGTGCGAGAACATTCTACAAAAGGTAAGCTAAGCATATTTTTTATTAAGAATAAGTTACTTTGGGCTAGTTTCCTAGTGCCTAAATACCTAGACACTAGTTAAAGAGCGGTCAGTGTCTTAGTGGAGCACTGTAACCCCTCGGATGGTGTCTTCCATTCTGCGGGGTTGGCTCTGAAAGATACAGTACTCCATTAAGACACTGACCGCTCTTTAACTAGTGTCTAGGTATTTAGGCACTAGGAAACGTGAGTAAGATATTCTACAATTATTATCTGAATAATCACTGTCCAAGGAATGTCTGCGCAATGGCCTGTCTCTCTTTCTTTTTCGAGGTACGCCTTGGATAGAAACAAGAGGAGAGGACTTACGCCCGGAAAGACTGTACGATTTATATTTTAGTAAGACAGTCTTTAGAACAACTTTTTCTACAACCTCTAGAGGGCGCCAAGCCCACATTTCAACCTACAGCACTTGAAAGATTGTTTTAGCAATGAAATGTTCTAATAGCCACCAGAGGGTGTATATTTAAGTGTATTTCAATCTAAAGAAATGATATGTACAGTATGATTTGCACAGATTTTCTGCATTTTTAATTTAATACTAAAATTGCCATTGCACCATATGGAATTTTTTTCCTTCTTTATATAAACATTGGGTTCCTGAGAGGTTGTGACACCCTACACTTCCAACCAGGCTGAATACCTGTCACGTTTCTGCTGGTTAATTCCATGCCCCCTGGTGGTGAGAGCGGAGTTCTTCAGCTCTAGTAGATTCTTGGGCTTAGCCACTGCAGACCATCTCCCCTGTGGCTGATAGTCTGTGTATCACATGACGTGCCCTGCCCTATTTATATGGCCAGCAGTGCACATGTTCTCTGGTCCAGGATAGGTCTTTACCTAGTGAGTACCTGCATTGTGCTTTCTGAGAACCTGTATCTGATACCTGTGTATGACTTCAGCTTTGTTTCTGGACCACTCTCTTGCCTGCCCTCCTGGAACCTGTATTTCTGTGTTTGTCTATCTGGCGTGTTTCTGTATTATTCTTGCTTATGTCCTGTATGTGTCTGTGTTGTTTTTTACCCAGCAGCATAGAGTAGATAGTTTGAGGCAAACTTTAAAGGACCTCATTCAGGTCTTAGGGTCCTGTCTGGCTGCTGGGCGTATTTATTGTAACCTTCCGTGTGCTTGCAAACTCCTGTTGTTTATTGTGTCTACCCTCAGCCCTGTAATCTGTATTTATATCAGAAATTTTACCCAGTGCAGGGCCCCCTCTTGTGCCTGTATTCTGTACTGTTTATGTGTGTTCTGGATTCTGCAATATGCAGCAGACCGCAAACCTACCTAAGGGGCTTAAACAATATATATAATGGGGTGCTCATTGGCATCTGCCAGGGACCCTGCCCATGACAATACCATAATTAAAAACAACTACATTACAATTTACATTGGTGCTGATAATAGGATACTTTAATCTATACCATAGATTGTCACTTGTAGCCTGTTGCAGTTCCTATCCATTTAGATAGTTGTTTCATTCCTCCATACTGAAGAAAGGTAGACATGGAAGTGTGTGTTGTGGGATTTGAGAGTTTACTGTGTGGGATGAAAATCCGTGTGGCTGTGTGTAAAAGCATGGATAGCTAAGTGGGATGGAATGTGTTGTGGAGGGGTGTTGGTTGTGTGGTGCCTATAGGGCCGGTGCTAGACTATTTTGCGCCCTAGGCAAGACCGGCTACTTGCACCCCCCCCCCCAAAAAAAGGAAAACGACACAACATGAAACTGCTAAATTTCTTTTTATTTTCAAGAATAAAGTTTGAAAAGCAACAATTGTAAAGGTAAAATAGATATGAATAAACTGTATTAAACAATTTTATACTGCCCAGGCCAGCTCACATCATGGATATATATTGCCCAGGCCAGCTCACATCATGGATATATATTGCCCAGGCCAGCTCACATCATGGGTATATATTGCCCATGCCAGCTCACATCATGGGTATATATATTATATTGCCAATTTGCCCCCAGCTAACATCAGGATTGCGAATTTGCACCCCCCCATGTCCCCCCCATACCTGTTCGAATCATGTGTACACAACACAAGTTTTGTACCAAAACAGCAGTGACAGGACTGACAGCAGGACTCCAGCAGGAGCCGAGGAGACAGAGCAGCTTCCTTTGTTCCGACACGACTCTCCGCCTCGACTCTGCCTCCTCCTCCCAGCACCTGATGTGGGGGCGCGCGTGCTGCCGCCAGCCCCAACACGTGCCGGCGTTGGCACCGCGTCGGCCACTGGCGTGCTGTAGGGGCAGAGCCTAGGTCAGTGTCCGAGCGAGCGTTCGTATCGCGGCCCGCGGCCTGCGAGTAAATTGCGGCGGCCTGCCACCCCGCAGGCCCGGCGCGGCAGCGGACACTCACAAATTCAAATTTTTTTATAACGTTGTCACTGGTCGGGCCCAGCTGCTGCGCCCTAGGCGGGCTGTGCTCTAGGCGGGCTGCGCTTTAGGCAGCCGCCTAGCTCACCTAGCGGCAGCGCCGGCCCTGGGTGCCAACCTTATCCTTATCACTCAATATAACATGGCAGTTCCTGTCTGTGGATAGCGCCCCTGCACATTTTCCAATCTGGATAACTCAAGGAATAAGTACCCATGCTTCTCCCTCCTACTAGTGCAGTGTCCTGCATCCAAGACAAACCAGAGGTTTACCCTATTCTGCAGGTAATCTAGCGAGAAAACTGCAGATTTCACACTCTCTGCAGAGATGTTTTAGCACTAGCAATGATCATCAGTTTTAAATTCCATATACGAAGTGTAAAATGACAAAACTGCAACATTTACAAAATCGCTATGCGAGTATGATTCCCATTAAATGAAATGCCATTTCTGTCTGGCCATGTGTCTTTACCTAAGGAATCAATGTGTTCTTCGCTTTAGGTAACCTTGTGTAACATTGCCATGGCTTGTCTAAGTAAGACTATTGGAAAGTTCACGTTGGATAGCTACAGAATCTTAGCGAAAAGCGCACCAGAAGAAAACATCATCTATTCACCAGCGAATATCGCCACAGTAATGGGCATGGTGGAATTGGGAGCAAGAGGAAAAACACGTGAGGAGATTTCAAAGGTTAGTTGTGTAATGTACTTCTCAATTTGTTTTATATGCTATAGTAGGCAATATTTTTCAGGCCTCTTAAATGTATAGAGAGAGACAACTACAAGAATATGTGGTCAAAATCTGGTTCTTGCTAGAACGGCAAAACTCTCAAAACGGCATCATTTATAATCACTTTTTACGGCAGATATTATTATAAATTATATAGCACCAACAGATTCTGCAGCGTTGTACGAGATATGTGGACAGGGACAGTACATTACCACAACAGTGCATTTGAACAACACAAAACTTAAAAGGAAACTCTTATGAGCTTGCTTGCATTTAATTTTCTGCTCAGGGATTTCAAAATTCAGAGGTCCGTGCAGCTCTCTAATGCTATTTGCGTACATACACAAGTGCGCAGCGTCCGCACCTCTAATTGCGCAACGCTCTTACGTACTATGGTGCTGCGTGCACACACAGCACTAATCCACCGGCTGCTATCTCCCAAGGGTCTATTAAAAAAGTAACTAAATTGCCTTCAATTTCTGTGCTTTGCGTCGCTGCTATTAGGTGCATTTCGGTGATTACATTTAGCCGAAAAATATTGTGAATTTACTATTTAGCATATGGTCACAATGTATTGCTGAAATTGGAGTCGCTGAAGCAGTTATTGGACGTCGGTGAAAACCTTGCAGAATTGTGCCGATAACCATTAAATTAGCATTGTCGAATTGCATAAAAAAAGACTCCTATTCTCCTAATAGGAGTATAAATCAATTAAGTGCATCCAAGTAATAAAAATTTAATTTAACCTCTTCACTAGGGATGAGCCGAACACGCCCGAGTTCGGGTTCGTACCCGAACCCGAACTTTCCAAATGTTCGAATCCGAATCCGAACTCGAACTCAATACAAGTCAATGGGGCTGAAAATTCGGTTTTTAGAGTGCCCTCCAAGAGGGCATATATGCTAGATATTTGCCATAAAAGGTGCATGGGGGTCCGGGTAGTGCCCTGGGGGACAGGAAACAAGGACAAAAAGTTTTTAAAAAAAAGTTTTTAAAGGGACAGTGAGTGTTCCATGAAATAAGGGTTAAAAATAAAAACGAAAAATTCCTTCAAATATTGTGCCTAGGAGGTCCCCATAACCTGCCCATGAAGTGGCAGATTTCTAAGATGTATAAAAACACTTAAACAAAAAAATTACGTTTCAAATGACGGTAAATGCTTTTCCTTTAATCTATCCATAAACAACTGCTTGGGGCGGCAGTCTGTATGAAAAGAGGAGACATTTTCGGATACGCAGAAAAAGTTTAGTGATTTTTTTGGCTAAATTATTGTGAAACTTATGCAGGCTTTGGATGAAAGTTAAAATTGGGCCTTTAGCGTCGGCAACACCGTAACCCCTCTGAGGATTGAATCTGATACAGGCGTCGGTGGCAGTGCACCCAAATATTGTGCTTTTGGTGCCAGGCCTGCAAGTACTATCATACAGTATCCCCTCTGTAGTATTGTGGAAGAATGCAGGGGTGGACCATGTGGTCCTATATTAAAAAGATATGATTCTGGTCAAGGCATCAGTGCACCCAGATATTGTGCCTTTGGTGCTAGACTGCCAGGCCAGCAAGTATCATCATACAGTAACCCCTCTGTAGTATTGTGGAAGAATGCAGGGGTGGACCATGTGGTCCTATATTAAAAAGATATGAATCTGGTAAAGGAGTCAGTGCACCCAGATATTGTGCTTTTGGTGCCAGACTGCCAGCAAGTACTATCATACAGTAACCCCTCTGTGGTATTGTGGAAGAGTGCAGGGTTGGATCCTGCGGTTAAAAAAATTAAAATGATATAGATGTGGCACAGGCGTCATTGCAGCCAAATATTGCACCTTTCATGGCAGCAAGTGCATTCACACCATAACCCTTTTGTCGTATTGTGGAAGAGTTCAGTGCTGGAGGTTTTGTGCATGCAGAAGACATCCCCGATCTATTCCGTTACGTCAGCATCAGGGGATTGATAACTGCTGATCCAGGACTGATTCATTTTTATAAATGTCACCCGGTCTACAGAGTCGGTGGACAGACGCACTCTTTTGTCTGTGACAAAACCTCCAGCGGCACTGAACGTCCTTTCAGAAAGCACGCTGGATGAAGGGCAACCTAGTAGCTGCATAGCATATTGGCTAAATTCTGGCCAGTGATCCAATCTCAAAACCCAGTAAGCCAGTGAATCATCTGCTGGAAAGGTATCCAGGTCTGCCCTTGCCCCTAGGTAGTCCTGCACCATATGGTGAAGACGCTGGCAATGGGTACCTACATTTGACGTCCCTGGGCGTCGTGGACTAAAAAAATTAAAAAATGCATCAGTCAAGCGGCCCTGGCCTTCACCAGTATTCCTCTGATCATCCGCAGCCTCAGAAGCACCTGTGTCATCACTTGGTAACCTACCAGTGCCTGGAAAGGTGTTACACAAGTGTCGCTTTAGAGCGTCCTCAAGTTTTTTCATCCTGTGCTCCCTCTGTGCGGTCAGGATGAGCTCTGCAACTTTACCCTTGTATCGTGGATCAAGAAGGGTTGCCAACCAGTAATGATCCCTCTCCTTGATAGCACGAATCCTGGGGTCCTTTAGCAGGCTTTGCATCATAAGGGAGCCCATGCAGCGTAGGTTGGAGGTGGCATTAGCTTCCGTGTCTTCCTGGTCAATGAGGATGACCGTATCATGCACTTCCTCCTCCCAGCCACGCACTAGCCCTTGTGTTTCTGGGCACACGAAACCCTCCCTTGAGGTATTCCCACCTTCAATGCCCCCACTACTTAAATATTCCTCCTCCTCCTGTCTGATCTGAGTAGGACCCGCTGGAATGCTGTCTGCGGAAAGACTGGGGCCTAGAGAGCTAGGGAAGGCCTCCTCTTCCTCCTGCTGCTCTGCCTCTAGAGCCACATCGATTAATTCCCCGCAGAGTGTGCTCCAGCAGGAACACTAAAGGAATTATGTCACTGATGCATGCACTGTCCCTGCACACCATCCTCGTTGCCTCCTCAAATGATGACAGTACAGTGCATGCATCCTTGATCATTAGCCACTGCGGGGGCAGGGGAAAAACCAAGTTGACCTGAACCTGTCCTTGTGCCATACTCACACAGGTACTCGTTGATGGCCCTCTGCTGCTTGTGCAGACGCTGCAGCATTGCTAATGTCAAGTTCCACCTAGTGGGCATGTCACAGATCAGACAGTTTGTGGGAAGGCGGAATTCTCTTTGAATTTCTGCCAGGTGAACGCTTGCTGGGCATGACCGTCTGAAGTGGCTGCAGACTTTTCTGGCCTGGCTGAGAAGCTCTGGCAGCCCTGGGTACTTGGTTAGGAAACGCTGTACCACTAGATTTAGGACGTGTGCTAGGCATGGTACATGCGTCAATTTACGCAGAAGGTAAACATATTTTCCCTGATGAAGTCTCTGTTTTTATAAGAGACGAAACGCGTTGAATTATGTTTGATTTGTAATAAATCCATTTTATAAGTACCTGCATGAACTTCTTGACTAAACATCTTGGATGATCCCGGCGGTGTGTATTTTGGAAGGAGTCTAAGGTGCATAATTTCTTGCTGATTGAGCCCAGGAGACTTCTACATCTTCCAATCCGTCCAGGAGGGGTAACATTCTAAAGATCTGTTACGTGCCTATTAATCATTCACATCCTGTGAGTTCTACTAAAGCAGGGGCTTAATTGTTCATTATTTATCTGCTATCTGCACCATTGGTTTTTGTAATTTATTTTACAGATTCCGCTTCATTTACTCTGTATTATTCTAGCACCTTGAGGACAGTGCTTTGCAGGACGCAGATACATATTAATTTTATTCATCATTGTTGTCACAGGGGGTGGTTACGTTTCTCCTTCTTGTTTACAATTTCAAACATGGTCTGCAATATTATCGAACAGGCAGAAATGACCGTCATGTCAGATACCGTAAATGATAAAAATAATAAATCCTTTATGGGGATTTGTATTGGTCATAACTAGATTATTAGCAGTGCAACATCCGAAAAATAGATACGTAAGTGACTATTGCTGGTAGATTGGCTGATATCCATCACTTCTGTCAATCCTATCTGTTCAACTGCTACGTATCACTCAGGATAACGGGGGTAACCCAGTTATCGGCAGCTGATTCCCTGCACTTCGGGGACCATGTGGTGAATGCTGAATTCACTGCAGTGTGGAGAAATTTGATTCCCCGACGTGCAGGGAACGAGAGAGCACCAAAATGTCTGACATTTCGGTGCTCTTTGAATTTCCCCAATAGCCTTCTGTGGGGCAATTTCTGAGCCACCAAACTGCGACGAATTAACAGCAAAATATGCTGTGTATTTGGCGAACTAACAGCTTAGTGAACAGACGAATTGGCCAAAATTGCACTGGAACGGTGAAATTCACTGTCAGGTGCAATTCGGGGCCAAAGGGGTCAGGGTGTTTAGGGTTTCCCTTTAACAAAGGTCATACAGAAGAATTGGAGGACCCTAGTCCCTGGAGAATTTACTCTTACCGAGGTGAAAACATATTCCTCATTCATTACCTAGAACCCATGATTTAAAGGTGCTTGAAAATCATGAGCTTGTGTAAATTTGGCATTTCAAGAGCATGAATCCAAGAATCCGAAAGCATTGATGTAAATTGACCATAGAACAGTAAGAGTCAATCCTCAGCTGCTAAATTATTTCCTGATGACTATATGAAATGCAATAATTCAATAATAATATCTGCATTTAAATACTTGAATTGAAAGTCTAAAACTATTTCCTTTAGAATCAGTTTTGTATATATTATATTTTAGACTCATACACCTCTCTGTGTTTTATATGTATGAAATTAAGTGCTCTAATTACATTCCAAGCAACCAGTTAGTGTTTCTGAGTAGAGGCATTATACTTAATGGTCGACTACTTAACTATATCAAGAAAAAAGCTCACTCGCCCCATCAAGGCACCTCTCGGTAGAGTGAGTCCTAACCAATGTACCAATAGCTGCTCCTCTGAGCAGCTGCATGCCCCCTTTCTGCTTTTCAGCTAAGGAGAGGCAGAAAAATGGTGGGTTTTATTTACACACGCACCAAGCACTTCCCATTTGTTACTCCTGGTTGTTGCAGCCGCTCTGAGTACAGGCACAACGCCATTTTTTCTGTATGTATATTATGCTGTAACACCAGTTAGCCATTTTTGCTGCTGTTCCTTTTTCCATGTTTGTTTTCAACCCCAAATGGGAAGTGCTTGGTGCGTGTATAAATAAAACCCACCATTTTTCTGCCTCTCAGCTGAAAAGCAGAAAGAGGGCATGCAGCTGCTCAGAGGAGCAGCTTCTGGTACATTGGTTAGGACTCACTCTACCAAGAGGTGCCTTGATGGGGCGAGTGAGCTTCCGCTTCAATGGCCATTTAAGCAAACTAAAACCTCTGACAGTGTTTTGTTACACATTGTATTGTATAGAAAGAGCGCAGATGACATCTTTTTTTCTTGTTAAGTTTTATATACTTAACTATATCGCCTCCCCTTTTATTCCAGGCACGCAACAAACCTTGTCTATACTTTGTATAGGAAGTATTAATTTGCTGGCAGTTGGAGAATAACGAGCAATTCCAAGATTGATTTACTATTCTCATCTTCAGTCAGTATTTAAATATATATATATATATATTATATATATATATATATATATAATATATATATATATACTGGATGTGAGATTCAGATCTGAGAAGTGATTTTGCATTTGCAACAGAAAATAGAATAGAAAAATCCATACTTACCTCTGGTCCCACAGTGCACAGGACGGCATGATCTGATGCCTCTTCATGCCACATGCACAAGAAAACTAGTTCCTTCCCAGGGTCATTCCTCTGACCCTGTGTGACCCGCACATGCCGAGCTTGCACTGGGCTTGGTCAACTCTCCACCCCTGGTGACAATAACAGTGATCTGCAATTCCTGTGACCAGCTAAGGGATAACACAGCTCATGCTGAATTCAGCCTTTAGCAGCTACATATTGCCAACTCAGCTGGAATCAGCCTCAGTGCTGCAGTCCTCTCCCATTGTCCAGGAATTGCATTTATATGCGCCTCTTTCATTATCTTCAGTTGACACATGGGATCTATCATTTTGAACAGGTAATTTGAGAGACAATGGCAGTTGGCACCTATTGGGGGCTTTCAATTTTCTACTCATTATTAAATTTATTGGGTGTAGCCATCTAAACCATATTCTATGCCTCTAGCAGCCTGGAAACATTCTGATTACATGTTATCTGAATTCATAAAATCATGATGGCAACACCATCAGGGTTATTCAAAGAGTCGAGCTGGGCGCTAAATGTAACCGAACACTGAAATTCAGCGTACGGTTACATTTCCTGGCCATTCGACTATTCAGAGAGCAGGCAGTTCGCCAAATGTTGGCAATTAGCCTGCACGTACGGTGCCTGTTCAAGGGCAGTGAACTCCCCCATAGAAAAGCAATGCTGCCTTCGCCTATTCAGAGAACACAAAACAGCAGTGAAACGTTGCCAAAATGACCTGCTGTTCGGTGGTTTCATTCGACAGGATTATTCAGGAGAATCCCATATGCTTCAATGTTAAAAATATTCCAGTTTTAATTCAATATCTAATAAACCATTTATTATTATATTCTGCAGTAAAAAGTCACTTTATTTCTAGATTTTTTTTAGGATCTTTTAGGGCTTTTTTTGGCAAACTCTTTTCCTTTTCTGTAACAGACCTTTTTATTATCATTCATTGGATCTGATATGTAAATTTCAGGCATTTTCGTTCAGTAATTTTTTTGCAAACAGCATTTTAATTTTCAAACTTTCAAGCAAACTGTTTTTGTTTTTGTTTGCTTTTACGTCGTTCGTCTACGTATTCGCTTTTTCCGGCAGCTGCTCTGCGCTGTGATTGGCAGCTATTCCAGTTTCTCCGGCGTATTCGGCGGGGTTAATCCAGCTGTTTCTGCAGGTTTCGGTGAGTGTTCGGTGCGGGTTTGCTGCGAGTTTTCCCTGCAATACGGGGGCCCTGCAGTGCTTGCTGAATACACCGCAGGGACGGCGAACTAGGACTGCCGAATAGCCCCGACGTGTGGGGAACAAAAAGTCACTGAACGTGCAGTGACTTTTCAAATCTCTTTGAATAACCCTGTTTGCATCCTTTAGCTCTACAAGTTGACCTACAATGACATGCAGTACCTCTGGACATGGTAATATGATAGACATCTGACACTGAAACAAGGAAGCTGCTAATAAGAATGAATTACATATGTCTTAAGCATCCAAAGGTGAAAACATGCTTCATAAAAGTAACCAATATTCTCAGGCAAAAATGTCCTCAATACATGCTAATTTTAATAATTAAGTACCTATTCAAGGTGTCTCATCTGTTATTTTTTATATATATTTTAATATAGGTTATGCATTTTGGTTCGCCTGACAACACATCTAAAGGTGGAGCATCTCATGAGGTACGTACTTTCATGTAGGATAGAATTTACATCTCTTATATGAACAGCCTCTCTTTTTAGAAGATGATGTTGGTGTCAGGACACTTACAGGGTTATTCAGAGAGAGGTGAAAAGCAGGAGAATGACTGGAGAATGGAAAATTCTTGGTCAAAATAGCTGATTTGGAAAGTGAGATGAATGGGAGAATTTTTCTGGTTTGGCTATTTTGACCTAGAATTTTCCATTCTCCAGTCATTCTCCTGCTTTTCATCTCTCTCTGAATAACCCTGTTAGTGTGCGTGGTTTGAGGTTTGTTGGTGTGAGACCAAGGTACAGTGATTATGAGTGCAGACAGATTGCAGGGCACAGCAAGATGTTATATTCCTCTGCAATAAATACAAAACCAAACAAGAGAATAAACAGAGGAGGTTGGACAGGACCGGAATAAAGCTAGGAAGAAAACATAACACAGCAATAAATATAGGACAAAGGGGAGATGTAGGAAAAGGGCCGATTTAAGATATTGGCTAAGAGCTGAGGGTACAGGGAGTAGGGAACTAAACATTAAGAACCTAAAGACATGGAGGAACAAGGCGCACACAACGGAATTTACTAAACAGAACTAAATTATTGGCGGGGCAAGACAGACGTAACTAAATACAAGCAAGACTGACGGCATAGGAATAGGGCTGGGCATAAACAATAGAAAATATAGACAATGGATATAAGCAGGGTTAAAGTCTGTGGCAAAGCTCTATATAGGGTTCAGGCAATAGCATGGTCAGAATCCGTGATACAGGGGTCTTGGCAGGTGGCAGGCAAAAGCATGGTCAATAGTCCATAGCAAAAGTTTTTTAACTGGCAATCCAAAATAGGCGGGACACGGTGGGGACCTTGGTAGACACAGTGGGAACTCGGTAAGCACTATAGCAGGAACACGAGGAGCTTAGGAGTAAAATGCACAGTCAGACTTCAATGTTGAAGCACTCCAGGAAGGGTAAAGCACACGTAAATGGAAATCCAGGAGCCTACCTACACCTGGGAGGATGCAGGAGACCTGGAGTGGATTCCTGGTAGCAGGAACATTGCACTGGCCAGTAGCAAGATCTGGACTGGAACAAGTAGCAGGAAAGGTTGAGCCTGAGTTTTAGCATGGAGAACCGCCGGATTTGGCTTTTCTGCAATGCCAGTGGCGAGGGCCAGGACAGTTGGAAAGATTATGTCAGTCATATAAATATACAATTTTGCAATTTTTGTGTTGTCATTAGTTGCTTTCAGCAAAGGATTATTATTATTATTCTTTATTTATAAAGCGCCAGCATATTCCGCAGCGCTGTACAATAAGCACAGTATAGACAGGGTTACAATACATTTAACAACATTTGACAAACAGTACAGGAGGAGATGAGGGCCCTATTCCCGTAGGAACTCACAATCTGGGAGGGTTGGGGTTGGAAACAGGAGGAGAGGACTGTAGGTGAGTGTGATTGCTGGTTGCGTCAGTGAGTTGGGTGGTAGGCTTCCCTAAATAGGAATGTTTTCAGGGAGCATTTGAAGGAAGAGAAGTTAGGGGAAAGTCTGACAGTACGAGGGAGAGCGTTCCAGAGAGTGGGGGCTGCGCGTGAGAAATCCTGCAGTCTATCATGGGAAGAGGTGATGCGGGGAGAAGCTAGGCGCAGGTCACTGTTTGACCTTAGGGAGCGGGCTGGGGTGTATTTGGTGATTAGTGAGGACAGGTAGTGGGGAGCTGAGTTAGTGAGGGTTTTTTAGGTAAGGATAAGGATTTTGAACTTAATTCTGCAGTGGATGGGACTCGCAGAGGGGAGCGGCAGAGACAGAGCGGCGGGTGAGGTGAATTAGCCTGGCGGAGGCGTTCAGGATGGATTGTAGGGGGGAGAGGCGGGACAGAGGGAGGCCAGATAAGAGATTATTGCAATAGTCGAGTCGGGAGATTACCAGGGAGTGTATGAGTTGTTTTGTGGTGACAGCGGTAAGAAATGGCCGAATTCTGGAAATATTACGCAGTTGGTATCGGCAGGAGGAGGAAAGAGACTTGATGTGGGGGATGAAGAAAAGAGCAGAGTCAAGTGTAACTCCAAGGCAGCGAACTTGGTTTGATGGGGAGATGGTGATACCCTCCACCGTGATAGAGAAGTCAGGAGGTGGGGAGGCATTGGAGGGAGGAATAAGTAGGAGCTCAGTCTTTGACATGTTGATCTTTAGGTGGTGGGAGGCCATCCAGGAGGAGATGCCAGATAAACAGTCACTGACTTTTGAAAGGACAGGGGGAGAGAGATCAGGGGTAGAGAGGTAGATCTGAGTGTCATCAGCGTAGAGGTGGTAATTAAAGCCAAAGCTGTTGATGATTTTTCCCAGGGAGGAGGTGTAGATGGAAAAGAGCAGAGGACCAAGGACAGAGCCTTGAGGTACACCAACAGATAGAGGCAATGAGGAGGAGGAGTTACCAGCAAAGGACACACAGAAGGACCTGTTGGATAAATAGGAGTCAACCCAAGCAAGTGCAGTGTCACCGAGACCCAGAGAGTTGAGGGTCTGTAGAAGGAGGGGGTGGTCAACAGTGTCAAAAGCAGCCGAGAGGTCAAGCAGGATGAGAATAGAATAGTGGCCGTGTTTTTTAGCAGTTAGGAGGTCGTTGGTGACTTTGGTGAGGGAAGTTTCAGTTGAGTGTAGGGGACGGAAGCCAGATTGCAGGGGGTCAAGTAGGGAATTGGAGGACAGGAAGAGGGAGAGGCGGTTGAAGACTAGTTTTTCTAAGAGCTTTGATGTGAAGGGAAGCAGGGATACAGGGCGGTAATTGGATGGAGAGTTGGGATCTAGAGATGGTTTCTTTAGTAAAGGGGTAACTAGCGCGTGTTTGAAGGCGGATGGAAAGAAGCCAGTGGAGAGAGATAGTTTGAAGATGTGTGTGAGAGCAGGGGTGAGGGAGGAGGAGAGGGGAGGAATTAGATGTGAGGGAATGGGGTCGAGCGGGCACGTGGTGAGATGTGAGGAGGACAATAAGGAATTGACTTCCTCCTCAGTGGCTGGGAGGAAGCGGCAGAGGGTCGCAGAGGGGACCTGTGGGAGTGGAGGTGGCAGATAACTATCTTGTGTTGGGATGTTACTTCTGATAGTTAGAGTTTTACTGAGGAAGTAGTCTGCCAGGTCTTGAGCGCTGAAGGCAGCTGTGGGGGGAGGTGCAGGTGGGTAGAGGAGGGTGTTGAAGGTGGACCAAAGGATGCACAAAAGCACACTCAGTACTAGAAACTCTGATTGGATTTAGCAAATATCAGATAAAATTCAGCAATCATGATGCCAAAAGACAGAGAAGGCTCTAAATTACTGATAGCAATAAATCAGGGAATAATTACATGCCTTATTTTGATACGACCTGTCTTAACTATAATGACCCCTGTAATTATGGGTTCTAAACCCTGAAAAGGTGTGAAAATACATTGTTAATTCAAGTTCAGAACAGCAGACTTCTGATCAGTGTTCGTTGGCCGTATACTCCCTAGCAGCACACACTCAACCATGTGTATATTAGTGCACAAATTGAATTGTATTGTACTGGTACAATTCTATAATCTTTGGTACAGCTTTTATTTCGAGTAAATGAAAATGATTAGGCTTTGTTTCACAGAGGTAGAAAGGTATATTCCACAAGGTCTCAGTTGAATTTTCTAGGCTAATACTTGAGCTACTAAGACCATAGTTTATGATTATTGTCCATATTTCGTGACTATTTTACATATCTTTCTAGAGCTGCAAAGCTGCAGATATTCACAAAGAATTTAAGGAACTTCTTTCCACTTTAAATACTTGCAAGACTCACTATGACCTAAATTTGGCAAACGGGCTCTTTGGACAAAAAGGTTTTGAATATGAAGAGGTATGTAAAAAATACAGAAATAAATAAGACACCAATCTTTGTTTTCGTAACTCTGAACATAAATGGACCAGATCATGGAGTTCATATTCACTTGTTTTCCATTCAAATCATTAATCTTTCCTCCTCCTTCATTTGCATGTTTAAGATATTTATCAGCAGCCTGGTTACATTCAATACAATTGAGCTGTTTGAGGTTTACCCTTTTGGTCTTCCAATTTTCATGTGTTCACTAGGGATGAGCCGAACGACCCCCGAGTTCAGTTCGGGCCCGAACCCTAATTTTTCCAAATGTTCGGGTCCGAACCCGAACTCGAACCCCATACAAGTCAATGGGGCTGAAAATTCGGTTTTTAGAGTAGATATTTGACATAAAAGGTGTATGGGGGTCCAGGTAGTGCCCTGAGGGACAGGAAACAAGGACAAAAAGTAAAAAAAAAATGTTTTTAAAGGAACAGTGAATTTTCCATGAAATAAGGGTTAAAAGTAAAAACAAAAAATTCCTTCAACTATCGTGCCTTGGAGGTCCCTATAACCTGCCCGTGAAGTGGCGGATTTCTAGGATGTATAGAAACTATTAAAAACAAAAAAATTACGTTTCAAATGATGGTAAACAGTTTTCCTTTAATCTATCCATAAACAACTGCTTGGGGCGGCAGTCTGTATGAAAAGAGGAGACATTTTCGGCCAGCAGAAAAAGTTTAGTGATTTTTTTGGCGGTGAAAAGCAGGAGAATGGAAAATTCTAGACCAAATAGCCGATTTGGAAAGTGAGATAAATGGGAGAATTTTTCTGGTTTGGCTATTTTGACCTAGAATTTTCACTTCTCCAGTTATTCTCCTGCTTTTCACCGCTCTCTGAATAACCCTGTCAGGGTTATTCAGAGAGCGGTGAAGAGCAGGAGAATGACTGGAGAATGGAAAATTCTAGGTCAAAATAGCCAAACCAGAAAAATTCTCCCATTTAGGCTAGGGTCAGACGAACGCATTTTCGCGTTGTCTGTGAAAAAGTGCGTTCGAACGAATGGACGCATTTTTTCACGGAGTACGCGATAGCGGTCATACTATGCGCATTTGCATTCGTGATTTTGTACGGATCATCAATAAAACACTTTTGCATCTGGAAGTTATGTTGGCCGGACATTAGCAGTGTCTGACATCTCCAAATCACGCAAACACGCCGCTAGCGGACGCAGCGCACTCTGTACGACCGTACTAGTGGTTTGACGTTCTCGACAAAATGCGTTCGTTTGCCACTTGCATTGCGCAGCCGGACTTTCGTGCGACCGTACTTCGTATATTGGCTGTCATTGCCCGTCATTTGCTGCTAGTGCGGCCGTAATTAAGTGCGCCAGAACGCACGTTTAAAGTGCGCTGGTCTGACCCTAGCCTTAGGCTAGGGTCAGACTAGCGAATTTTTAACGTGCGTTTAGGCGCACTTAATCAAGGCCGCACTAGCAGCAAATGACGGGCAATGACAGCCAATATACGAAGTACGGTCGCACGAAAGTCCAGCTGCGCAAAGCAAGTGGAAAATGAACGCATTTTTTCGAGAACGCATTACTGCTAGTACGGACGTACAGAGTGCGCTGCGTCCACTAGCGGCATGTGTGCGTGATTTGGAGACGTCAGACCCTGCTCATGTCCGGCCAACATAACGTCCAGACACCCAAAGTTTCCTGGTTTGGATCTGTAAAAAATCACGCACAAAAATGCGCATCGTATGACCGTTTAAGCGCTTTCCGTGAAAAAACACCTCAATGCGTTCGGACGCACTTTTTGACAGTTGCTGTGAAAAATGCGTTAGTCTGGCCCTAGCCTTATCTCACTTTCCAAATCGACTATTTGGTCCAGATTGTTCTCTTTTCCTGCCATTCTCCTGGTTTTCACCTTTCTCTGAACAACCCTGAGAGAGAGGTGAAAGCCAAGAGAACTGGCAGGAGAAGAGAACAATCTAGACCAAATAGCCAATTTGGAAAGTGAGATAAATGGGAGAATTTTTCTGGTTTGGCTATTTTGACCTAAAATTTTCACTTCTCCAGTTATTCTCCTTCTTTTCACCGCTCTCTGAATAACCCTGTGAATGTTTAATCCCAAAGTGAAAAATAACATTGCTTTAGATGTTAAAATCAGGCAATGAGGAAATTTTGTATTTTTTCACACAGCAGTTAAATGCCGCATATTAGGACGTTCTAGGAGGGAAATTACTCACTCAGAACAGAAGCAGACGCCACACCATCATTCTACATAAAATGTATCAAATTGATTAGACCAGACAAAAACATCTGTTGTTGTTATGTTGGGAAAAAAAAGTCATTTAAAGATGAAAATTGTTGCACCTAGACATTAGTTTTTAATTCAATATCTAATAAACCGTTGCTTATAATATTCTGCAGTAAAGAGTCTCTTTATTTCTAGATTTTTTACAGGGTTATGCAAAGAGATCCGAATTGCTTGAGAAAGGTAACCGAACGCTGAAAATCAGGGTTCGGTTACCTTTCCTGGCCATTCGGCTATCCAGAGAGCAGGCAATTCGCCAAATCCTGGCGAATTGCCTGAACATACGGTGCCTGTTCGGTGCCTGTTCGAGGGCAGTGAAATCCCCATGAAAAAGCACTGCTTCGGCTATTCAGAGAACACAAACCAGCAGTGAAAGGTTCCCCTAATGTCCTGCCATTCGGTGGTTTAATTCGGCAAATTTATTCAGGAGAATCCCATAGACTTCAATGTTAAAAATATTCCCGTTTTAATTCAATATCTAATAAACTGTTCATTATAAAATTCTGCAGCAAAAAGTCTCTTTATTTATAGATTTTTTAGGATACTTTAAGCATTTTTTTTTTTTTTTTAAAAGTCCGATTTTTTTTTTGATTTTTTTTCAGTTAACTTATTTTTTTTGTAACAGCCCTCTTTATTATCATTCCCTGGACCTCCTGTGAAAATTTCAGACATTTTCGCTCAGTAGTTTCTTTGCAAACAGCGTTTCATTTTCCCAGATTCATACAAATGGTTTTGCTAATTTATTCACTGCCTCCTCTATGTCACAGCTGCTTCGGCTCTGTGTGATTCGGCTCCTGTTCGGCTCCTGTTCGGCTTCTTCGAAGGTTAATCCAGATGTTTTTGCTTGTTTTCTGCGTGCATTCGGTTAGTTTTCGTCAGGTCTTCGGCAGCTTTTCCCTGCAATTCGGGGACCCTGTGCTGTTTGCTGAATACACCGCAGGGTCACCGAAATGCAATCGGCAAAAGGAACCGAATTGAAGAGAACGAAAAGTCACCGAACGTGCGGTGACTTTTCGAATCTCTTTGGATAACCCTGTTAGTATTTTTTTAAGCATTTTTTATACTTTTTTCAAAATTTATTTTTCCCGAACCCGAACTGAACACGGAAAAATGTTCGGAGTTCGCGATCTACCCAAACAGGCTAAGTTCGGGCCGAACTCCGAACCGTCCGAACCTGAACCGCTCATCCCTAGTGTTCACATTTACCAGTTGCCCAATAAGCCTAATTGATACAGAACTGGTAGCAAATAAAACGTCTTCTGAAGAGTTGCCCGTTAAATGCCCCCTTTCTTTTACACAGTATTACATGCATTGTCAAAGGTATTTGTTTGTTTTATGTAATTTTTGTTTTCATCTTTTTACTTTGATTAACTGTTTTGTGGCACCATTTTGGCCAGATCAAAGATTGAAATAATAAGCCACATGTTATGCCAATGCTATCTTAGAATTATGTATTTAAAACACAGAACTTTGATAGCTAATGTATCAGAGTGACTGTAAATTGACAGAGGAACAAGTCAGCTATTACAGGAATGTGCCTTTTTACAGGATTATGTATCCGATACCAAGAAGTTCTACAATGCTAAACTTGAAGAAGTTGACTTCAAAAAGGACACTGAAAAAGCCCGGCAGACAATTAATGTATGGGTTGACAATCAAACAAACGGTAAGCAAAAAGACGATTGTTGGTGAACGTATTATATTTAAAAGTTAAGTTCCCCATCTAATCTACTCACAAATGTTAAATAATCATATATTTCATACTTTCACATTCATTATTTCTGAGTTTCCAACGGTTCCCACTCAACCTGATCCCTGAACATTTGGTTAGTTTATGAGTAATAGTCCTATTATATAAAACAAGCTGTGATTGCCCCACAACGCAGAGATCAATAGAGAATAATACAAAAATGATAAATCACTCAGATATGATGTACCACAACCAACAATATCTGGTATGTATAAAATTCAGGTAAAATGCATAGCAGTCAGAGAAAATAGTTAAAATGCATAAAAATACCTAACTTATTTTAATACATAATTTTTTTTATATGAAATACATAAATATGGAAAAAAAAATAATCGTTGTACCCACTGTGTCATTGTAATAGAGAGGGAAAAAATGAAAAATGAGAAACAAAAAAAGGAAAACAGGGGTCCTTTGAGGAAAAAAGGAAAACAAATGAATTGTCCCTCTAATGTAAATTCTAGGTACATTTGCCTTTAGGCAATTAGTACCTACTGTGCCCTTTGTGTTATCCAAAGTCTCTAAAATAGTATCCGAGGTCGGTCTTTGTGAAGCAGAAGATCTCAGAGTCAAACATAGAGAAATGACAATCATAGTTCAGCATAATGTTTGCCTTCCGTATCATGAATACAAATAGATACATCATTTCCTCAGCCGCATATGGACCTGGCTCAGGTATTCTTGCTTTTGACACACTTTCGTTGGTGTCCAGCCCCCACCAGATCTCAGCTGTGTGAACTAGGCCTTGGATCAGGTCTCTTCTTGTTCCTTGGATCAGATTGCTAGATTCGGTCTTGGACAGTAGTGAGAGGAGTGGAGGAGTCTGCATTATACCATAGACTGTGAAGTTATACTGACCATAGACCATCTTCAGCGACTCTATACTGCTTAATATCAACAAAGACCGACTTTGGAGACTATTTTAGAGACTTTGGACAACACAAAGGACACAGGTGTAAGGATTTGAGCAATGTGCGGAGTCCAATGTGCTAGTGATACTAAAAGAAACAGGATACAGAGGCACGGTGTAAGGGATTTATTAGCTAAATCAACATAATAGGGCAAATGATAGAACATAAAAGGCTGTAGATAATAAAATAATAACAGCTATTGAGCTTAAAACAGGGTAAAGGAGATAGACAGGGAAGGCATGAAAAGGGCTGACAATAGAGAAACAGACGTAGAAGGAAAAAGGGCTGGGCACAGAACAGATATACAACAAACAAAAGGGATAGGAGGAGACAGGTACACAGGGAACTGATAGGACACTTGAAAGCTGAGGGTAAAAAAGGGGACTCCATGTAAAGCTAAATATAAGGTCTTAGGCAGCAGAGGGTCCTTGCTAGCAGAGGGTCTTGGACCATGAGCTGAAGCAGAGGGTCTTGGAGCACAAGCCGAAGCAGAGTGTCTTGTAACCCGAGATGAAGCAGAGGGTCTGACAAAGGAACAGGCTTCTTGAGTCAGTAACAGACTGAGGAAAACAATGATGAAGCAAGGGATGATGGGTGTGCTCCACCTTTAGTAGGCCATCGATGACTCTGCCTAGATTGGAGATTACAAGCACCTGTAGCATAGATTAGTGCTATGGAAGCCAGGACTGAGCTGGAAAGGTGCTGCCGAGGTCGGTCTAGGCCGCATCCTTACAGTAGGTACTAATTGCCCATTGACAAATGTACCTAGAATTTACATAAAAGGGGTAATTAATTCGTTTTTACTTTTTCCACAAACGACCCCTGTTTTTCGTTTTCATTTTTTCCCCTGTATAATTATGACATCGTGGGTACCACAATTATTTATTTTCTATATTTTTTTAATGTATTTTTAAGGTATTTCTATGCATTCTGACTGCTAGGTGTTTTACCTGAATTTTATACATACCAGATATTGATTGTGGTACATCATATCTCAGTGATATATGATATTTGTATTATTCTCTATAGATCTTTGCGCCGTAGGGCATTCACAGCTTGTTTTATATAATAGATATTTGGTGTTTTTTAGAGGGTGTTTCCGTCACACTACCTCACATTCAGGTTGTTAGATTACATACCAAACGTTAACTTTAGCATTCGGATATGCAAGCGTTAACGTCCAGATAAGGGACTCCTAAAACTAATCCGGGTAAAAATCTGTTTTGCAAAATCATTTAGCGCCAACTAAACACCCCCCCCCCCAACAAATCCGATACTCACCTCTCATCCTGCAGCGAGAACGGTGGTCCGACCTGCTGCTTCTGGGCACAAATAGTATCCACACAGTGTACTTACACGGGCATACCATCATGTCCTTGGAAAAGACAGGAACCTATTGTTAAGATATCCTCCTTGTGAAGAGTGGCCTTCACCCAGTCATATTGAAAAATGGCACAAAAGTAGGAGTAGAATTTACAGGTTATTCAAAGCAATCCGAATTGTGGCCGAAAGGTAACAGAACACTGAAATTCAGCGCACGGTTACCTTTCCTGGCCATTCGTCTATTCAGAGAGCAGGAAGTTCGCCAAATGTTGACGAATTGCCTGCACATACGGTCCCTGTTCGAGGGCAGTGAAATCCCCATAGAGAAGCAATGCTTCGTCTATTCAGAGAACAAAAACCAGCAGTGAAAAGTTGCCGAAATGCCCTGCTGTTCGGTGGTTTCATGCGACAGATTTATTCAGGCGATTCCCATAGGCTTCAATGTTAAAAATATTCCCGTTTTAAACCAATATCTAATAGACCGTTTATTATTATAGAGAAAATGTGGGGGATAACCTTCTAATAGCGTCTCCCTTTAGGACCTCTGTGTCTGCTAAGGATGTGCTGCTGCCTAAATGAGGGTGACGGGTAATGCTTCGCTGAACTACCCCAGGGTTGGATAATGAGTGTAAAGATACCCCCTATCGGGCGCTGCCTCCTGATGCTCTGGTTAAGAAGCACACGTATATATACCTGTAGGTGTAATAGCGTGTCTAGATTATGACACGTGCAGACAAATGCACAACAAAAAAAAATACACAAAAAGAATTGGGGTCAACAGGTTGTACAGTGCAATATCTTTAAATATCATTCACTAATGCATGTCACTGTTACCTCAAATGCATGATGAGAAAAAAGTATTTCAAAGGTGCCACATGGGGTACTCCCTCTTGTGGTGGGATTCGATACTCGTAAACTGGAATATCAGTCTAATTCTATCAATGGGCTAAAGAAAACCAAATCCATAAGACTACACGTTCAAGAGTGAATCTTATTTTCGCCCATAGACATAGTGACTGTTTAACCATATGAGGTGCTAATCAGGATATAACCTTATGGGAGGAAGGAGGGTTCTCCTAAATGCTCCTAGGGATCCTTGTCTCTTTTCGAGAAGGTGCAGTGTCCCTTATATCGACTTCTCTGATCCCTCAGATCAGCAGACTTTGGCACAGGTGGTTCATTTCTTCTATCTGGTGATGCCTCTATTCCTCTTTAACCTCGGAAGACACAATATGGAGATAGGCCAGACAATAGTGCATACTGTAAAATGCAGAATTTAACCACTTGGATGCTGAGGACGCGCTCAGTGCGTCCTCAGCATTCCCGCTGCTGTGCGGAGGACGCGCTGAGCGCGTCCTCCCATTGGGGTCAGCGTTCAGCCGGGTTCCGGCCGATCGCTGGCCCCCCCGGTGCGGGCTGACATCCTGGATGTCAGCCCGGCATCCGGAACAGCAGCCGCCGGAGTTTGGTGGCAGCGCGATGACACCAAATTCAGGCGCCCCCCCCCACATGTGCGGAGGAGGCGCCTGAAAGGGAGGGGGGGAGGTCCTTCGGACCTCTCTCCCTCCCGATCGGCGACTCTGCGGGGCTTAACCCAGGCATCATTTGGAAGGGCACAGCCTGCCCTTCCAAATGATGCCTGGCATTAACCCCTGGGGAGCTGGATCGCGAATCGGCGCTGAAAAGCGCCGGTTCGCGATCCTTTCCCGGAGCTGGCCGACATCTTGGATGTCGGCCAAGCCTCCGGGAACTACCCCTGAGGACTGGCGTCATCGTGCGTAGCACGATGACGCCAGTCCTAGAGTTAACCCTTAACTGCCACCAACGGTGGAGATAGGGAGTTCCAATGAACTCCCTATCTCCCGATCCGTGGCAGTTAGGGGTTAAATTTTGGTATGGTTGGATCGGCCAGAGTATGGCCGTTCCAACGATACCAAACACTACAGTGAAAAAAGTTGTAAAAAAAAAAAATGAAAAATAAAAATAAAAAAATAATTAAAAAAAAAATTATAAAAAAAATAAACACTTTTTTTTTATTTTTTTTGGTTTGTTAATGCAGCAATATTGTTCCCATTTCAATTATAATGTGAACAATGATGCTGCACTAACGATTTTTGTATGCGGTGCGTTTGTTAAAAATAGTGTAATTTTCCCCAAAAAAAAATGTAACGAGACCCCATCTCTAATTTTTTTAACAAGCGCACCCCATACAAAATATAACCGCAATTGCTCGCATGTTAAAATGTGAAAAAAAACACTTTACACATTGTAAATTATTGAAAATACATATTTTATTGCATTTTTTGTTATAATATACAGACATGACATAACGTATACATATAATAATGACATATTATGAATCTACCGAGTCTGACGGAAAGAACGATATATAATATGTCTGGGTCATATACTAAAATAAGCCTTCAAAACACGTTTAAACATGATGCGCAAAACAGGTAAAAATGACCTCAGCACAGGGGCGGGAAAAGCCTCAGCAGCGAAAGGGTTAAAAGAAGATATTCGTTTTGCACTTACGTGGTTCAGAGCTAAATATCGTTTCAGCTCAAGACTTTGCGCTTTTTCAGTCCATCTAGGTGACCGATTCCCTTCTTTTCCCCGTTCTCTCCTTGGTCCTCGTGTACAGGCTCCACTCGTATCCTAAACCCGATGATGCTGCGGGAAAGATGGTGGTTGCCACACTAAGGATGCCACTGGATACCGATAAGGGTGTAAATCAAGAAGGGATTTAATGTATAAAATAAGGACATAAACATAAAATCATCTGAAAACATAATGGTATGGGGGGGTCTCCAGAATGCGTTTCACCGGTAACAATACCGGCCTCTTCAGCTGTAAAGCTTTATTTTTAACCCTTATTTCATGGAAAACTCACTGTCCCTTAAAAAACATCCTTTTTTTAAACTTTTTGTCCTTGTTTCCTGTCCCCCAGGGCACTACCCGGACCCCCATACAACTTATATGGCAAATATCTTGCATATATGCCCTCTTGCAGGGCACTCTAAAAAACGAACTTTTGAGTCCCATTGACTTGCATTGAGTTCGGTTCGAGTTCGAACTCGAACTTGAACTTTTGAAATTGTTCGAGTTCGAATGCGAACCGAACACGGGGGTGTTCGGCTCATCCCTACCTGTCAGTGCCCATCAAAACCAATCAATGTCCCTCCTACTTCCTCTTTCTTTGCTGTACGAGGTGATCAGTGTAGGAGAATAGAGAACCCAAAGGTCAATCCACCGGAGACAAGGAAATCCTTCACGAGGCTGAGGAAAAAGAAGACGTGAGAGTGGAAGATATTGGATCCGCAGACCCAGTAAACAATAAACCACAACAGCGGCGGGAGTCTTACTCGCCTCAGAGTCTTTATTATTAAAATTCTAACTTATCGTCATACTTAGCTAAATAATATAATTTTAATACATTGACTCTGAGGCTCCTATTGCTTGTTCAAAGCTAACCCACAACTGTGGATGACCAATGAACAACAGGTTTAAACTAAAAAGATCGGAAGGTGGACTCTCTGGACCAGTCAGCTGATCGCAATAAGTCCTCCAAACGACAACCTGCCGAAACAGAGGAAGACGCCACAGCGCTGCGAATCGAATGAGCGCCAAACATAGAGGTATCAATACCGGTCAAACCCAAAAGCCAGCGAAGCCAGTGCGCAAGCGTAGTCGTACCTACCGGGCGAAAGGAGATTTAAATGAAATGAAAAGAGGAGAAACCCTCGGAGTGAAGCGGTACGGGATTCATACCCTTGAAGACACAAAACCGGGCATAAAGCTGGACGTAACAGAAACGCCAGATAAAAAGCTGACGAAATGGCCGACTTAGTACGGCGGGAGATGTCAAAGCGCACACCCTCAGGCACGAAGGAACGTGCGTTGAAGTCCAACTCCCTGACATCGGCCACCCGTTTGCAAGATCTCAGGCATAGAAGGGCTAGTAACTTAGCAGAAAGTTGACGCAAGGTTAAAACCTGGTTAGAGGGCCATTGTTCTAGAAAACTAAGTAGCAGGGTCACATGCCAAGTTGTCATATAACGCGGCAATGGGGGACGGTCAGCCCTGATACCTTTAAGCAGATGACAGACCAACGGGTGTTTGCCTAAAGGCGTCCCATGAAAGCCCACATGATAAGCGGATAGAGCGGATCTATACACCTTAAGCGTGCGATAAGCTTTGCCTTAATCAAAGACTTCCATAAGGAGGTCCAACACGAAGCTCAAAGGGGCCTGGAAGGGATCTTGATCCCTTGACAGACCCCAATGATGCCAGGTTAGCCAAGCCGATTTATAGCAGGATCTAGTACCTGGGGCCCATGCATGGCGTAGGAGCGCCGTAGTTCGTTCCGAAAACTCTATGGGTCCCCCGGGCGTACCGATACCAGGGAGACCAACAGACTGGGGCCTGGGGACAGTAGCGGGTGAGGGTGCCCAGAGGCGTCCACCAGGAGATCCGGGAGAGAACGGGGAACATCCACTAGGAGGTCCAACAGAATCGGGGACCATGGTTGATTCTGCAAAAAGGGGGTGATTAGAACAACCTGGACCTGATGGGTCCTGACATGTCGCAGCGTGCGAGCGATCAACTGAAATGGCGGGAAGGCGTACTGGCGAGCCCCGGACCAATCCTGCAGGAAAGCGTCTGTTGCCTCAGCCAGTGGGTCTGGCCACCAACTGTAGAAGATCGGGAGATGGGCGTTGAGCCGGCAGGCAAATAGGTCCGCGTGAAATGGCCCCCACAGGGTCGCCACATTGGAGAACACTGAGCGCAGATGCCAATCCCCGGAGTCTTCTGTGTGTCTCGAGTTCCAATCTGTGAATTGGTTCGAGATTCCTGGAATAAACTGCTCTTGGACTACAATCCCTGTCTGAAAACACCACTCCCAAAGGCGGGAAGCTATTGTCGTCAGAAGCAGGGAGCGAGGACCGCCTAGCGAGTTGATATATCAGACTGCCGGGAAATTGTCCATCCGGAGGAGGACTGATCGATGTGTGTGATCCTTGAGAAAACTCTGAAGCGCAAAGAGTCCTGTCAAGAGTTCAAGCCGTTCATGTGCAGGTGACGTTCCTGAGTGGACAAGCGACCTCCCGTGGAGGAACCTTCACAATAAGCATCTCAACCGGACCCACAGGCATCGAGTCGATTGTAATCGTCAGGGGCGACACCAGGATAGGCCTGCCGTTGCAGGAGTGGAGGTGATCGGTCCACCATTCCAGATCCAGTCTGGCCTCTCCCGAGAGAGAGATCTGAGCGGAGTAGGGGAGACCCCTACTGAGAAAAAGGGCCTTCAGGCGTTGGAGGGCCTGATAGTGCAGTGGGGCTGGTGTCACCGCCAGCCTCGTCACTGCCAAAAGGCTGATCACGCAAGCCAGATCCCGTAATGATGGAGCCTGTGCCCCCAAAAGGGATCGGACTTAAGGTAATGATCGACATTTGGGTAGAGGAACACTGAGAGACATCAGGGTACTGTCCACCCCGAATCCCAGGAATTCCAGGGTTTGAGATGGAGAGAGGATTGATTTCTCCTGGTTCACAAGGAATCCCAGAGACAGGAAAAGGTTGAACGTCCACCGTACCTGGAGACGTAGCAGACTCTCCGAGGCCATTAGCAACACGTCGTCCAGGTACACAATGAGGCGGACTTCTTTGGCGCGCAGCCATGCCACGACCGGCTTCAGCACCTTGGTAAAGCACCAAGGGGCTGAAGACAGGCCGAAAGGTAGACAACGAAATCTCCAGAGATCTGGACCCCAACGGAATTGGAGGAAATCCCGCGATTCCTTGGCAATCGGGATGGTCAGGGATGCGTCCTTGAGGTCCACCTTTGCCAACCAATCGCGGGGTCTCAAGAGATCCTTGAGCATGTGCATGCCCTCCATCTGGAAGTGACGGTAGACCACCGCCCCATTCAACTCCCTGAGGTTGACTGGAGGGACGCCTCCGTCCTTCTTGAGAACCAAGAACAAGTTGCTCAGGAAACCTGAAGTCCCCTGTGGAACCCGTTCTATGGCTCCTTTCTGGTATAGTTCCAAAATCTCCGCTCCACCAACATCCTCCCCTCCCCTGAAAAGGGAAGAGGGTGAGGGATCGTCAGTTGGTGCGGGGGAGAAGAGAACTCCAGAACAAACCCTTGTACAGTAGTGAGGACCCAAGGGTCCGACGTAATGCGACACCACGCGGTGTGAAAATATTTTAAATGACCCCCCACCTTGGCTGTAGACGGGTGTAGGAGGTGTAAAATTACCTGTATGTCTGAAGGTCGAGGAAGAATGACCGCCTCTGGCGCCCCGGAATCCTCTGCCTCGGCCGTGAACGGGTAGGGAAGAACTGGGAAGGTGTAGGAGCAGTGGTCATGGAGGGGTTGCCTCCCGTGGGACCTGATGAGATGGGTTTTGCACGCCGGTAGCTCAGCCCCGATATCCACCGGCCCGTGGGAAAACCCCAGAGAACACCTTTTTCAGGAATTGGACACACGTTCCATCATGTTGAAGGCACCGGAATATTCGTTCATGTCTCGTAGGAAACCTTTGCTGAATAACGCTCCATTAGCTGCAGCACCTAATTTGTTATCTGCTACGCCAGCCAGTTGGCGATCCATTTTTAAGAGGATGCATTTGCGCCTTTCGGAGGCTAGAGCCATGTTGGCATTACCCAGGAAGCTTAGTGACCTCTGGGCCCAATTGGTAACTTGGACGGGGTCCAGGGGGTCACCAAATAATTTTGCCTGCTCTGCTGTATCCAGCAATTTAACCAAGGGACCCATAGTGTCAAGCAATTTATCTTGGCAAACCCGAAATGCGTGGTCTATGCCTTTGCTGGGAGTCCAACCTTTAGGGGTGACGAAGTCCACAAAGACTTTATCCACGTCAGGAGTTAAACAAGTTTTCCCACTCGTGGTGGGGCGAGGGGATTCCGCTTTCATGCGGTTACGAGTAGCCTTATCCAGGGCTTTACGCGCCTGTGCGTCAACCCATTGTTCCACATGGGGTAATGGGGACCATTCAGCGGACCGTGGATGGGAAAGGTCCTCTGGACAGAAAATAATGCCCGGGCGGGCTTTTGAATCCACCTCCACGGAGGTATCAGCAAATTCCTCATCTGAGGCATAAACATCTATGACATCGCTATTGGTATCCTCCTCCGAATCTAGGTTAGTGTCCTGAAGTGGAGCAGGGACAATAGCGGTGTCAGGATTGGATACGGTAGCAATTTTAACCTTTTTGGTGTGAGCTGATACCGCGTGTGCAGGAGCACGTTTACGGGTTGCAGCCGTGGGAGATGGGTGATGGGAGATGGGTGTCCCGGCAGTGCTGTGGGGATGTCAGCCCCTCCAGTCAAGTGTAGCGCTGGGTTTAATTCCCCATCGTGGCAGTACCTATTTTTGGCCACCGGAGGGGGACAAGCGCGATAAGAGACACTGAACATTGGGACTACATTTCCCGGCATGCTTTGGGAGTGGACACAGGAAGTGGGTGGGACACAGAGGCTTACATCCTGAGCCTCGTGGAGAGAGCTGGCAGAGCGCGCCAGGGAGTGAGAGAAGCAAGACGCAGAGCAGCAGAACGAGACAGTGACTAGGCCGGAGCGCAGCTGGGGCCTGACAGAGTTACAGACCGGGTTATTCAGCCTTACCAGAGGAAGACCCAGTGATTCACAAGACTACCCACGCTGATATTGAGGAAGCTGGAGGACCCCGAGTAAGGAGTACTGCAGATCGATCGGACAGGGAGAGCAGGCGGTGAGCTGGACATCTTGCGGCAGGTGCAGAAAGCCGGACAGCGGATCCAGTAACCAAGAGAACCCCAGTCAACATCAAGCGGAGAGACGTCCTGGGTCAAGCGGAGCATCAAGTATCTGGCGGATGGGTGAGAGGCCTTCCAGGCCGTTGTGAAAATAAAAGCACGCTGCTGTTTGTTTCCAAAACCCACAGGGCCCCAACTTGACTAGTCGAAGATACCTCATAAGCAATTCACTGGCCAGTTGAATATTGTATCCGGGTACCATAACACACACACACACTTACATTCCGGGACATAACCTGTGCGGGACTCACTCCCCAAACACAAAGGGGGTTAAAGATATATTTTTCCTTATTTCTTTTCAGCTGCGTGTTTCTCGAATTACGAAGCATTGTATTTTCTTTTCCGCTGCGCGTTTCTCGAATTACGAAGCATTGTATTTTCTTTTCCGCTGCGCGTTTCCCGCATTACGAAGTACTGTAAATATATATACGAACACCGTGTTATTCATTATATGCCATTTATTCTAGTAAACTATATAATTTAAAAAATCCACAACGGTGCTGGAGTATATTTATTCCCTAGTGCGGGGAGACTGACCCGAGGTTCAATTTCAGCGGCTCCTCCGGGAGTGAGCGCTACACACGTGTTGTGCGTGTTTCACTGACTGTTTCCCCCGTGGTGGTGGCCAGGGGGGTCTCGGGGGGCCTCACCGCGGTGAGTATATCGCCCTTATCAATAGCCGCCAGTGGCGGGGGATCATCATTGTGGCGATTCTCAGCCATCACTTCTTTAAGGGAGCGGGCGAAATCCGCTGACAGGACTGAGACTGCTTTAAATACTGCAGAGTCAATAGACGCATGTATGGGTCAAGGGTGGCAGACTGGGAGGGAGCCATCTGAGCCTGGATCAGAACGGGTGTACTAGGTTGTTGTTGCTCACCCGAACTGTCCTCTGAATGTTCGGATTCTTCCGCTGGGGAAGTTGGACGCTGCGTGGCATGGCGCTGGAGTGATGAGCTGACACAGGCGCCGGAAAATCCCCGCGTGCGCAGACCTAGTGAGTAACCCCGCCCACCCGGCCAGCGAGCGTGTGCAGCGTCTCGTGAAAGCAGGCAGACGGAAGTACGCCGTGGTCAGAGAATCCGATCGGAAAATAAAATGAATGCAAAGTGAATGCGAACGCCGCGGTTAGAGCCGGGCGCCTGCCAAATACGAATATATTACGATAATAGCAGCCCAAAATCAATAAATATGATACAAATGAAATAAAATATCAGAGAAAAGTTGATAGTACTTAACTAGTCGCCGAACAGCTAAGAAAGAGGAAGTAGGAGGGACGTTGTTCGGTTTTGATGGGCACTGACAGGAAGGAGGACTGGTCCAGAGGAGTGAAAGGGGTGTCAGAAGATACCATATATATATATCTGTTACTACTGTTATTATGTTTTTCTCTCTTATTCAATATAAATGCTTCATATTTCCAAAGTTCTTGCTAGTTGCCACTTGCTGCTATGTTTAATAAAGCAAGAAAGAGAAGCAATAGGAGCCTCAGAGTCAATGTATTAAAAGTCCAGAAAATCAATAAAAACGGCTTTTTGCTGCAAATGAAATGAATAAACAGTTGAATAAAAAAGATAATAATAAAAAAAATATTTTACATTGAAACCTATGGGATTCGCCTGTTAACCCCTTCCCGACCGCTGACTTACCCTGTACGTCCTGTGTTCGGGTCTCCCTTAGACCCGATGACGTACAGGGTACGTCAGCGGCGCCAAATCCCCCTCCCGCCCGATACTCACCTCCCTCGTCGGATCCCACGGCGATCTGACAGGGAGGAAGCCTGCCCATGTGATTTACATGGGCAGGCGAGGCTGATGACGTCGCCACGCTGCGTGGTGACGTCATCAGAAGGTGCCCCCATGTGTTTCAATGGAGGGGAGGGGGGGCTCCTTCGGAGCCCTCTATCTCCCCATCCATTGAAGCTAGGGAGATGCCGTTTGCACCGCTGGAGAGGGGAGAGCCTCCCCTTTCCAGCGGTGTATGGCATTAACCATTTCACCGCCGGATCACGTTGCGGCGCCAATTGGCGCCAAAACGTGATTCAAACCTGGAGGGGGGCTGACATCTTGGATGTCAGCCAAGCCTCCAGGTCCCCCCCACCCACTGACAACCTCACCATATGTGTGAGGATGTCAGTGGGCCAGTTAACCCTCTAGCTGCCATGTAGAGATAAGGGGATCCTAAGGATCCCTTTATCTCCCGATCCATGGCAGCTAGATGGTCATATTTGCCATCATTTGAAAGGCCTGATTATGGCCTTTCAAATGATACCAAACATGACCAGGTTTGGTTTTAAAAAAAAATGTAAAAAAAAAATGTAAAAAAAAAATTAAAAAAAAAAAAAATAATAAAAAAATTAAATAAAATAAAAAAAGTTTTTTTTTTTAAAGTTTTTTTTGTCTGGGGGGAGTTTAATTAAATAGGACCTAGGCTGTCATCTAAAAATAATTAGCACAAAATGGTCAGAATGAGCGCAGCAGTGAAAGGGTTAAAAGGTAAAAACATGTAAAAATTGGGTATTTCTATTCTCGGGATAAAATTTTGGAAACTATTTAGCCGGGGTTTTTATTGGTGGTTATAGCTTTAGGGGATTAAATTACGAAAAAGTGTGTTTTTACCATTTTTTTCATCATATTTCATATTTTTTTATATTAATTATTGGATATGATGGAAATAATGGTATTTCTAGAAAGTCCATTTAATGGCGAAAAAGGGTGTATAATATGTGTGGGTTGAATAAACGAGTAAGAGGAAAATTTGATCTAAACACGAGCAGCGCAGAAACGTAAAAACAGCAGCGGTCACTAAAAGACGGATTTGTGTAAAACCGCCCGGTCACTAAGGGTTAACTGAATCATTCACTTCTATTGTGAGGTGCAGTTCAAAGTGTTCGGTGATGTATTTTGGCGCTTTGCTATTTTGTATTTTGGAGGGAGAGAAGGAGAAGGGAGCTCTTAAAGGTAGAGGGAGGGCTTGGGGGGGGAGACATTTTGAGGTTTTGTAAGTTGACCCAATATTTCTGATGGCTGCCCTGGTTACACATATGCTGGTGTGAAATCCATCTAATGAAAAACTCTTCAGCAGAGCCCACAAGTGCTGGTACTTCTAGGTTTGCTAAGAATGGAGCAATTGAATGGTATCTATCTTGGCAGTTTATAGGTATGTTCCTTGTTCATCTGGGCTTTTGGTAAAATATTGAAATCTTGATCCCCCTAGTTGCCTCATTTTCCCCAAATTAATTATTTATGGCTATTATATTATATTGATAATGTAAAATTAAAGGGACTCTCTACTCATCCTAAACACTTCATAGTTTTAAAGTGGCCCAGCTGCCCCGATTTGTCAGAAAACACTGTGTGAAGTTGAGGAGTTTCCTCCACCCCACCCATAGTCACTAGTAGCCAGGATTTTTTCATTTCTTAGCTGCCAGTCACCAGACTGGTCACTAGTCACGTCAGCATGCAGAGAATGTCCTCAAGTTACCCTCTTTGAGACCATGTACTCAGCCCCGAACCATCGTTTTGCGCAGGGGCTACGGAACTTGCGCACATAAAGGCCTATATTACATTCTCTGCGCAAGTGGTTTTGCTTGTGCAAATGCGCATTTGCGCGAGGGGACAAACCATTAGCGCGCAACGTCGTATTCCTATCTATGTGCAACAAACGCGCGTTAACGTCTACCAAATGCGTTCGTGCGCTGGTACGCGGATGGTAATACAATCTGCGCGCAATGAATGTATGTGCGAATTTCCGTAACGTCTTTGAAAAGCAGGTGGTAACTGTAAATTTGATCGTCCGGGCCGAAAGTAAATACACCAGCACAGAAGAAAAAATACAGCACAGTACAGTTACACATTCTACACATACCCAAACAATAATATTAAAAATTGATTTATTGAATTTTTTCCTGCAGCATATATACTCAGTTTAACTTTGACAGGCGCAACAACCTAACGTTAGAAAATGGTGGTTCTTAATTCTGATTGGCTGAATCCCTTAAAAAAAACAGTCCGAACACAGATTTCTGTGCGCAACGTACTTTGCGCACAGTTTTGCGCGTCGTTTTTCCGCACAAAAATTTTTGACAGATGGAAAAATGCGCTCGGATAGGAATACCACGTAAATTTTCACGCAATCACGTTTTTTTTTGTGCGCAAAAAAAACCTGCAGAGAATGTAACATAGCCCAAAGTGTGCAAATCCCATAGCACTGCGCAATTTGCGTTTCCTACAGTACGCAAGTTGCGTAGGAGAGCAAATGACAGGGAAAAGCTTCAGGCACTTATGGGTTCTAAAGTCCCTGAACTGAAGAGGAGGAGCTGAACAAAGTGACCAACAAATGGTGGGTAAGATCCCCTAAAAATAGAACGAAAAAATAATAATTGGGCAAAGGCTGTGTAATGGAGTGGACCTTGTCACATGAACACCACAGCAGGGTAAGTGTTTCATCAAGCAGTCTTTATTCCTTGTAGCATAGGTGTATACAGGCACAGCTGCTTGGTTCAACCAAATAAACAAAAGAAGAAAACCTTTCTCTTCTATCCAGCAATCAATGTAACAATAACAAAAGATGGTGTCCTCAAATCACATTCCTTTAGGAGATGTGTCTGTCTGAGGGGAGATCCACCAAAAAATGAACCTCCTGTGCCTGTATAGGCGTGTCTCTTTTAAAGCCCCAGCAATCACAACATCAAGCCATTGTGTGTGTTTCTGGGCTGATCAACCCTGCCAAGTTAACCCTTTCCTCAGGGAACCTTATATACACCCCATCACAGGCTGTCAGTAGCCTCTGCTTAATTATTTAAGGGCAAAAAAGGAACTCTGTTGAAAAATAGAGAATCCTTTTAACATTTGGTAATGTATATTGGTCACTTTTAATTAAAGGGAGCTGACTCACAAATGCTGAGGTTTATATTAAAGCAATAGATATTTTGTAATATATGCTTTCTAATCACATGACCCCACATGACATATCAATTTTTAAAAGTTATTTTATTTCTCATACTAGGAAAAATCAAAGATTTATTTGCGAAAGACAGCATTAGTACTGCAACTGTTTTGGCCCTGGCTTGTGCAATTCACTTCCAAGGAAAGTGGAAATTTCCATTTAAGACAGAAGACACAGTAGATGATACCTTCCATTTGAATACGGTATGTCAATTGGAAAAGATAACATGATAATAAACTGTACTATAAAAACAAGTTTTACAAAGTGCAGTATTTTAAATAAAGAAGAATAGAAAATAAAAACGTGTGTAAATTATTTCCCCACGTAATCAACATGTTTCTGTTGGTGAAAAATTACTTCTGATGATGCTATTGCTCAATGCTGTTTATTTTATATTTTTTCATAGAATGAAACAAAGTCCGTTAAGATGATGACACAGACTAGCAGATTCAAAATGAATACTGTGGAGAAAATGAAATGCAAAATAATTGAACTTCCATATGATAAAGAGGTCAGCATGTTGGTATTGTTACCCGATGATATAAATGGATTAGCACAGGTAAGATCGCGTTAAAATCAAAAAAACCTTCTACAAAAGAACTACTAACACAAGAATTGTATTACCTTACAGTAATATGTCTTAACTTTTTCATTGATCAATTTATCTGTAATGTTTTATAGACAAAGGACTCTCTACGGCGCCAGGGAATCATTGGAGTTGAGGTTCACAAACATATGGGGGGCAGAGTTTGAAAGCCCTTATCTACATGATAACAAAGCAAATAATTTATAAATGTAGGGTTGATGATTACATTTGACTACCCATTGCCTAAAATGTTATTCGTGCGCGCTACAGCATGTGGCCAGGCCCTTTGAAGCATCACAATGCTGCAACGGATGGCGGGAGGCACGTCAGTACGGGTGCACATAGTACGCTCGGCTAACCCAGGCCTGAAGCGCACCAAACTTTCTGAATGCTACCCTACATCTTAAATGCAACCCCCCCTCCCCATACAATCTTAACACTAAAGTGCCACTGTTGTGGAAAAATGACTTTAAGGCTAGGGTCAGACGAAAGCATTTTTCCCCGCGAACGTCAAAATGTGCGTCCGAACGCATTGATGTATTTTTTCACGGAATGCGCAAAAACGGTCAGACGACGTGCATTTTCGTGTGTGATTTTTTACGGATCGTCAATAAAACACTTTTTTGCGTCTGGACGTTATGTAGGCTGGACATAAGCAGTGTCTGACATCTCCTCATCACCCACACATGCCACTATGCTGCCGCAGCGCACTCTGTACGTCAGTACTAGCGGTTCTGCGTTCTCAAAAAAATGCGTTCAAATTCCACTTGCGTTGCACGGCCGGACATTTGTGCGGCTGTACTTCGTATATTGGCCATCATTGCCCGTCATTTGCTGCTAGTGCGGCCGTAATTAAGTGTGCCAGAACGCACGTTAAAAGTGCGCTGGTCTGACCCCAGCCTTACCCATATGTCAGAGCACCTCTGACTGTATATAGATCTGAATTTTTTTGCTAACCTATGTAACGTAAAATGATAAACATATTGAAATTTTATTTGGAAGCACAAATTAATATGCTCTGAGACTGAGGCAGCATAGTGACTGGGGATTCAGATTTTTTTCGTGCCTCTTTGCACTGTCACTTTATTGGAAGCTCCTGCCACAGCCTCTGACAGGGGCAGCAAAATGCCACCTCTGTAAAAGTTCCGCCTGGAGCCATGGCACCATCAGGACCCATGGATGGGCTGACCCTGACCCTGACTTTGGATCCCGACATTTCCTGCAAAGTTGTCCTCTGTTTACTAGAGGTCTCTCCAGCGACTGCTTTACCCTGTCTGAATAGGAAGCTTCTGCATAGTAATTGTCGCTCTACCAACGTCGATCGAGTACAATAGCTTACCAAAACACATATCAATTCTAGAGTGATGTATCTTCTTCCAGCCAACCCATACACATTAGCTGGGACTGAATGTAGTGGGTCAAGGAACGGACTTTAGATGGTAGAAGCAGAAAGATTTTATACACAGCACTGTTTGAACCCGAAACATTTAACTGGAATCGATAAGCAGCTGGTAATAGGGAGCCACAAAAAGGAAAAGTCGATGTGAGCCAATAGCTTATAGGCTCGAGTCAACATTTCCTTTTTGTGACTCCCTATTATTAGCAGAAACAAGTTAGTGATATTACAACTATATAATAAAGTCCTCCAGGCAACTGGAGAATGATCCAGGAAGGGAATCCTGTGGTGGGCAAGTCAGGAACATCCTTAGTATGAAAAATTATAACCACACTAGTAAATCACAGGGAACTAACTATTACGTTGATTGTTTTTTCCATTACACTAAAATTTATCCCGAGGTCAAACACCTTATAATGGTGGGAATGTCCATGAACTTTACATTGTTTTAGCTTTGAGATGCTTGCAAAGTCTCACATTAATTTATAGATGTAAAAGGGTGCATTGGACCTGTACATATTACACTTTCAAATTTGTATTTCTAAGTTTGCATATTTTCTGTAACAGCAATTGATTAGGAAAGAAATTATTGAAAGTCCACTAATGTTAAAAGAAAAAAAAACAGTCTATCCGTTCCAGGGTGTAAATGCTGCTCCTCTTTCAATATTTAATGTGTAGAATGTTAAAGAAGAGAAGGGATCATTATAGGAGAGAAGGGAGAATATATACAGGAGAATATTACAAAGAAGCACCTTAAAATGCAAAATACAGCATTCTAAGTTTGTATGCAACGATATTAAAATGCAAACCACACTTTTGGAATATGAGGACCAATATTAATAAAAAAAAATTCACCGATATAAACACATATTAAACAAGAAATAGACTCATTCAGTAGATCACTAAAAGGTAGAAAACATATAAGTAAAACAATTGTTGTAATATAACTGTACAGTATTTACACATTGAGGGTAAACTTTAACTAGGCTTGTGCACCGATTTTTTTTTTTTTCGGTTCGATTCGATTTTTCGGATTTTCAAACTTTTCGATTCGGCTCGTTTCAACCGATTTCTGTTTCGATTCGGTTCGGCTCGACTCGTTTTTCGTGTACATTTTTTTTCGGAATATCGACCATTTTTCGTATTTTCGTGTCACTGAGCTCGTTTTTTGTATCGACTTTTCGTGATTTCGGAAATTTTCGTTTTTCGGAATTGTACATGTTTCCGGAATATCGACCATTTTTCGTATTTTCGTGTCACTTTGCTCGTTTTTTGTATCGACTTTTCGTGATTTCGGAAATTTTCATTTTTTCGGAACGTCTTTTCTCCTCGTTTCAAAGCAATAAATTTCGATTTGACACATTTCAAGTCCATTCGAAAATTCCGAAAATATTTCGTTTCGGCTCGGAAAACTTTTCGGATCTGCCGTTTTCGGATCTAAAAATTTTCGGAAAATCGGCCGCATCCGAAAACATGAATCGGGAAATTTCGTGAAAATTCCGAAATTCCGAAACCCGAAACGCACATCCCTAACTTTAACCTTTTCATACACTAAAATCCTGTGCTAGGATAGAATCTTAGCATCAAGCATATGCTTTCCTTTATGTGTATAATATCAGGATGTTTATGTATTTCCAAGCCATCCTTCACCTCTATTTTATTATTATTATTTATGGAGAAGCTGAAGGCATTTTCACACAAAGCTTTAATTATGTAGCAGTTGCATCCCCTAATTAATTTTAATTATTTCACCTTTGCCTGCAGAATTTCTCCCAAGCTGCCCCCTTTCTAGAGGTGTGAATTTGTTTCATAACCAATCACAATCCGTTACAAATTTTGTTAATTCGTAGTTCGGAAGTACTTCCGAAATAACGAATTGATTTGATACGAATTGAAACGAAATCTAAATAAAACGGTATATAACGAATTTGATTCGTTATGCTGTTTCACTAGAGAACCATTGATTAAATCATATGTGAGCAAGATTTGATTAATTGGGGTTTTATTTAGTGATTCGAATCAATATCAACTATCGAATCAACCTTAACTTACAATACATACAAGGACTAAAGCAAATTACATTATGAAACAAATCAGATTCATTTTATTGTTATACAAAGCACCCTGTCCCTGTAAGTTGACCTGTGGTGCTGATTATATTGTCAGCACCACAGGCCAATGGACAGCTCAACATTTAATCCTAGCTGCCTTTTAACATCAGGATTTGATTTATTGGGGTTTTATTTAGTGATCCGAAATTTGAATCGATCTTAACTTACAATGGGGTTTTTAACGATCCAATATACCAAAAGAAACAAAATTACTATTCTAAATATGAAACCTGAAAGGTATTTTAATATGATAGGTAGTTTTTTTATATTCTTGCATTAGTGTGAATTCCCCCCCCCTTTCCTTGTCTGTTCAGTTTCGTTTCCTCTCGATGCTAGTCAGCGAGGTGATGGAAATAGATATTCTGTGTTAATTTAGAAATGCTCGCGAAATCTTTGTTACATCATGTAGAAATGTATTTGCTCTGATTGGCTGTTATATCACATTCCTATGTTGGGAGTGAACACTGCAGGAAGTTTTTTTCTATAACGAACATTTCTATTGGATGTTGAAATAATAAACGGATCTGACAGACCACGAGCTGATCAGATGATAATCTGCCATATCTCGGTGTGGTTGTTTTCTATCGTCTCCTCTGATCAGAGTTGCGCAGCGCCTTACTTCAATCTTGATATATAAGAAACTTGAAAAGGTTTATGGTAATTATACTGGAAATATAGAATTTATCAAAACCTAATAACAAAATTAATTTGAAACTAAACTAAACATTTTCCAGCCATGCACACCTCTACCCCTTTCTATGGTACTCCCTCCCCATAACATTAGACTCTCCCTGTCTCTCCAGTCCTTCAAGAAGTCTTAGAGAAGCCTATCTGCTCACTCCATGATTCCCCACTGTACATTTCTCACACCATATTACCACTCAGCCCACTTGCAACCCTGCTTCTTCTTGTACTCTACCCTCAACTAGTGTGTCACTCCTCTCCTCTTAGATTGTAACTCTCGAACAGGGTCCTCCCTCCTACTGTTCTGTGTGTTTAACTTGTATGTATATTTGTTATTCTGTCTCACCCATTGTACAGCGCTACTAACCTTGTTAGCGCTTTATAAATACTTGTAACTGTACGCAACTCTATTACATCTTTTAACACAAAATTTGAGGTCCTCTAAATAAAGAATATTCCGTATTGTCCAACCAACAAAGGACACTACATTTTAGACATGTCCACAAGTATTTGAGATACAGTTCTCACAAAATAAATAGCCCCAAAAAAGATGTTTTTCAAGATTTATAGAAAATAAATTCAATGGTACACAAGTAATTAATTCAAGCACATGTGTTCAAAAGCAAAAAACTAATCTGGTTTTCCTTTCCTGTCTTGATTAGATTGAATCCAGTATAAGGTATGATAACGTAGAAGCATTGTTGAAAACTGACACCTTTTCTGAGGGACTGGTTCATGTCCGTCTCCCCAAGTGGAAGGCCGAACATTCGTATGACTTCGTCGAAGTGTTCAGGAGTATGGGAATTAATGATCTCTTTACTGACGAAGCTAATTTGAAAGGAATTTCTACTAAAGCACCTCTAAAAGTGACAGCGATCATTCACCAGGCCTTTATAAATGTTGATGAATTGGGCACCGAGGCTGCAGCTGCCACTGGTGTTGCAGTGACTGTAACAAGCATGCCTATAATTGCTGAATTTATTGCACATCATCCTTTTCTTTATCTAGTAAAGCATAATCCAACTAATACAATTTTGTTTAAAGGAAGGTGTTCAAATCCAAAAATATAAGCTGTGCAACCAATTCCAAAATGAGGAAAATATACACATCCGAAAGTGAGTTTCAAATACATTACATTTTAGTGTAAGGTATACACAAATAAAAATGTATTTGTGCAAGAATATTCAGTGCTCACTTGGATTTATTTGTAGCGTCATTTTTTATTTTGAATATTGATCTTTGGACACTGATAGCACAGCCAATGTGTCCGTATTTGTGCGAATAACAAGTCATCTGATTAATCCTACAACACACATGAGATTCAACCAACTTCCACTGCCTCTGACTTCCACCAGATGACATCAGACGACTTTGTGCGACTACATCAGACTAGCGCACCTTCCCATTTGAATGGGATTTGTCGGATGAAGTCAAACAATCTGGTACAGCATACATGAGAAAATGCCCTTATTTTCGGTAATTCAGTTCGACAGGTAAAACAGGCAAAATACATAGGATTCAATGTAAAATAATATATTCATAATTTTTTTATTAAACCGTTTATTCTTTTCATTTTCAGCAAAAAGTATTTTTATTTTTTGAACATTTTTTAGTTTTGATTCCCAGTTTTTTAAAAAGGCGTTTAAAAAAAAAATCTAAAACAGATCTTTTTTTTTAAAGGACCTTTTTTTATATTTACACACATTTTAAATGCATTTTTTATTGCATTTAAACACGTATTAGAAGAATAGCAGAGTTCTTTTTTTTTTTTTTCCTCCAGTTTGGTGTTCAGCAAAGTCACATGCTGTGGACGACCCAGATCGTACAAAAAAGTTGGACGTAGTCAGACGACCTCAAAGTTTCTTTATATGGTGCATATAATGATATCACCATGAGCAGTGGTGTATTTAGGTTTTGTGCTGCCCTAGGCCTGACCAAACTCGTGCACCCCCTAATTTAAATTTGAGGCACCCCTTCCTGTCAAGGGCACACCACTTCCTGGTTAATCCCCACCCTTCCTGTTTAAACTCCACCTTTCCCTCTTAGAGCTCCGCTTTTTCCTCGCTTTATATTAAAAGTGGATACCAAGTGCCTACTTGTATATTTTGTATACCATTTCAAATGTATCTATTGAGATAAATAAAATTATGAAATGTTTAAATTCAAGCATTTTTATAAAGAACAGCCACGCATGTCAAGTATACTGGATCACAGCCGCTCTAATTGGTTGAACAATAAAATCCACAGAAACGTGCACTGCATATGAGTGTATCACAGAACTGCACAGCAATAAAACTCACAGTAATGTGCAGTGTGTATGAGCGCATCCCAGAGCTCCAGGGCAATAAAACTCACAGTAATATACAATGTGTATCACAGAATCCACAGCAATAAAACTCCCAGCAATGCAATGTACAGTGTGTATGAGTGTATCAGAATCCACAGCAATAAAACTCCCAGCAAAGCAATGTGTGGTGTGTGTCAGCATATCAGAATCCACAGCAATAAAACTCCCAGCAATGCAATGTGCGGTGTGTATGAGTGCATCAGAATCCACTGCAATAAGACTCCCAGCAAACCGAGTGAATATGAGCACACAGCAATTATTTATTCTATATTTACTGGCCTCCGTCCGCGGTAGGGCTGTGTGCTGAGTCAGCAGGGACTGTGTACGGACTCAGAAGGAGGTCCCTCCAGGCCACGTTAGGATCGTGGCTGTGCCTGTGCGTGGAGCCATCTAGTCAGCAGTGGGGTGCAACTGCCAGTCGGTGCACCGTGGCTTTGATTCCCTTCCCGGTGGGTGTTCAGTCCAGAATAGAGAGTCCGTGTTAACGAAAGGGCGGGCAGCTGCGTGCGTGTTACGTGGTTCAGCCAGTCAGTAGGGATGAGCTGTTCAGTTCGGACAGTTCGGAGTTCGACCCGAACTTAGCCTGTTCGATTAGATCATGAACACCGAACATTTCCGGGTGTTCGCCGCATGTTCGACCACAATGGACCACAATGCATTTTCCCACTGGCCTGAAGCTCGTAATTGGCTACAGCCTTGCACCTGACCACAGGTCTGGTGCAAGACTGGTTCAACACTATGCCAATCACCGCTCAGAGTCCTGATTGGGCCCAATCATGGGCTCACAGAGCTAAGTCCCGCAGCACACTATATAACGTTTCCACGCGCCGATTCTGCACGCATTTCAGAGGAGATTTCAAAGGAGATAGTTGTGTGTTGTTACTGCCGGTCTGCCACGCTACTGGGGGGTCTCATTTCTACCAAATATCAGGGAATTTAGGTGATGTGTGTCTTGTCACTGTGCCATCAAGTTTTTTTGGGATTTACAACTTTCTTTAAAACATTTGTGAATTGAGGTGATCTTCTATGTCTTGTCACTGTGCCAGCAAATCTTTTTGGGCTCACTAATTTCTTTAAAACATTTGTGAATTGAGGTGATCTGTGTCTTGTCACACAACCAGTACCACGCATTATTTTGGGGGCTCACTAATTTCTTTAAAGCATTTGTGAATTGAGGTGATCTGTGTCTTGTCACACAACCAGTACCACGCATTATTTTGGGGCTCACTAATTTATTTAAAACATTTGTGAATTGAGGTGTCACGGATCCCTCTGATTACCAAAATAGTGGTCCCTTTACGCAGACCGCTCTTTACCCTTCCGATCCTTGAATGGTCGGCAAAACTAGAAAGACAATTAACCAGACAATAGATAAACAAGGGGTAACACCAGACAGAGGTACAGAATAGAGTATTGTCACGAATCCTTCTGACTACCAAGATAGTGATCTCTTTATGTAGCTCACTCTCTACTCTTCCGATCCTTGAATGGTCGGCAAAGCTATATAGACAATTAAGCAGGTAACAGATAAAGAAAGGGAAACACCAGACAGAGGTACAGACTAGAGTACAAGTCCTCCTAGGACCTTAGTATTAGCAGAGGTAATCTGATGTGTGCTTAGGGTGCCACATAGACTGACCTCGGTACCAACGTTAAGGGCAGAACCAAGAGCAGAGTAAATGCCAATACCAGGGGTTATACACAGAAGGGTTCGTTTGCCAATGCCAGGGGTCATACACAGGAGGGTTCGTTTGCCAATGCCAAGGGTCATACACAGGAGGGTTCGTTTGCCAATGCCAAGGGTCATACACAGGAGGGTTCGTTTGCCAATGCCAAGGGTCATACACAGGAGGGTTCGTTTGCCAATGCCAGGGGTCATACACAGGAGGGTTCGTTTGCCAATGCCAGGGGTCATACACAGGAGGGTTCGTTTGCCAATGCCAAGGGTTATACACAGAAAATAGCCAAAAACCACAAGAGCTCTGCGGGAAGTGAATACCACGTCAGGGCACCGGTATAGTAGTGAGACTGGGTTTTAAACCCGGCGGGTCTGCGTCATAACGCCAGGCCCCGCCCCTCGGCGTCCCACGTGAGCGCACCCGGTAGCGTTAACATTCGGCGCCTGGCCAGCGAGCAGCGAGGAAGCTGCTGCCAGGCGCCCCAGCCCCTGACCAGCCGTGACAGAACCCCCCCCTCCATGGGCGGCCACTGGACGACCCCCAGGGGCACGGGGGTGCACCAAATAGAAGGCCTTCACTAGCCTAGGAGCATGGACTTCCGCAGCCGGTATCCAAGAACGATCCTCCGGACCGTAACCCATCCAATCGACCAAGTACTGCAAGGACCCCCTAGACATCCTGGCACCCAGAATGGCCTTAACCTCGAACTCCTCCTCGCCCTCCACAGAGACAGGAGGCGGTGGAGCATGGACCTTGGTGTACCGGTTACATAACAACGGCTTCAAAAGGTTTACATGGAATACATTGTGTATCTTAAAATGGGGGGGTAACGCCAAAGCATAGGAGACAGGGTTGAGTCGCCGCAGAATCTTATAGGGGCCGATATACCTAGGAGCCAACTTCATGGAAGGCACTAAGAGCTTGATGTTACGTGACGAAAGCCAAACCCTGTCCCCAACTTGATACACGGGTGCCTGCCTCCTGTGTCTGTCGGCCTTGGTTTTCTGGATGGCACTACTCTCCTCCAGTGCCCGTCTCACTCTCCCCCAAGTTTCTTTCAATGATGCCAGTTGCTCATCTAAAGCAGGAATCGTGGTATCAGGAAACGTAGCGGGGAGCACGGGAGGATCAAAACCATAAACAGCGAAGAAAGGAGAATGTCCTGTGGATTCACTCACTGCACTGTTCAAAGCATATTCTGCCCATGGTAGCAGGTCTGACCAGTTATCTTGAAGGATGGGGTGATCTGGGATGGGCGCTGCACTTTGTGGTTTCCCTGTCTGGGGAAGTATTGGATATATGCGCCTGAGTATTGTAATGTACTCTAGCTGGAGATGGCACAGGAAATGTTGTGTGCTGCACTTGTCACTTCTCATATACTTCCAAAGTTTATCAGAGTTTATGTGGTATATTACACTTTTTTGAGTGAATACAATAAATGGCACGTGTGATAGAGGGTGAATACACTTTAAATGGTACGTGTTTTTCATACAGGGTACATAGATTGAGCATCGAAAAGAAAATTAATAGTTGCGTAGTCTTTCTCGCACTATAATCGATGTAAACCACATGGAGAGGGTATGAAAAATAATAAAGAAGGTGGACAGAGATAACCGAACGTATTGGTCATAAATGTCTGTAAAAATAAATAAAGATAAAAATATAGAGATAAAAAATCCAGCTGAAGAGGCCATATTGTATTGGCGAAACGCGTCCTGGACCCCCCCACCAGACCTTATTTATCTAAGTTTTATTTCTCTGTTATTTTATCGATTTTTGTTCATTAAAAACCTTTTTATCCCATACCCTGCATCCTGATTCCTTTGGAAGCCCGGTTTCATTCCTCCACCAGGCAGGATCCAGCGACAACATCAGCCAGGACTCCAGCCGGACAGAGGCAACAAGGAACCCGAGGCAAGGAACCAGCAGCAGAAAGAAGGGAATCTAGCCGCCTCCACGGGCTAGAAGGGCACTATTGAGTGAGCGTGGTTACTAAACCGGCTCAGGACCATGTGAGTGTACCAATTTTCTATCTTACACCTTGTTACCCCAACGATAAAACACTATTTGGCGCTTCCATCCCCCTTTTTTTCTGAAGGTGCCGCTCGACTAGAAGGAAAACAAGAGTCAAAACTTCTACCCCCTCCCTCCATTTCCTTTATCCTATCGGATACCACCTTTTTACCACAAGGTGGCAGCAGAGGACAAGGAATGAATGCATTACTTCAAGACGCGAACCGGAATAGGAAACTTTGTTAACAGTGCTCCTCTCAATAGAAGACACTACATAGACTGAGAACTTTCCTAAAGATACCATTTATTTTTATTTTTATCTTTATTTATTTTTACAGACATTTATGACCAATACGTTCGGTTATCTCTGTCCACCTTCTTTATTATTTTTCATACCCTCTCCATGTGGTTTACATCGATTATAGTGCGAGAAAGACTACGCAACTATTAATTTTCTTTTCGATGCTCAATCTATGTACCCTGTATGAAAAACACGTACCATTTAAAGTGTATTCACCCTCTATCACACGTGCCATTTATTGTATTCACTCAAAAAAGTGTAATATACCACATAAACTCTGATAAACTTTGGAAGTATATGAGAAGTGACAAGTGCAGCACACAACATTTCCTGTGCCATCTCCAGCTAGAGTACATTACAATACTCAGGCGCATATATCCAATACTTCCCCAGACAGGGAAACCACAAAGTGCAGCGCCCATCCCAGATCACCCCATCCTTCTCGACATACATTCTGGTAGATCTAGGCACTACCACCCGATCCAAGGAAGGCAGCAGCACAATATTCCACCCTTATAATCCTAGAGACAGGCGCCAACTGTAGAACACCCCTTTCTCTGACCAGTTATCTTGTTGTTCTGAGATAAAGCACCTGAGATATTTCTCTATATTTTGGTTTGCTCGTTCTGCTGCTCCGTTGGTCTGGGGGTGATAAGCCGAAGAGAAAGAGAGGTCTATCCCCACGTTCTTACAAAACCCTCTCCAGAATCTGGAGATGAATTGGGTCCCCCTATCAGAGACAATCTCCAGAGGGACACCGTGTATGCGGACCACGTTGGAATGAATATGGGCACCAGTTCGGCTGCCGAAGGTAGTTTCCGAAGAGGAACATAGTGACCCATCTTGGAAAATCGATCTATGACCGTAAGTATCACTGTATTCCCTCTTGACTCAGGTAAATCTACTATAAAATCCATGGCTACATGTGACCATGGTCGTTCGGGGATCGGCAAAGGCTGGAGTAAGCCAATGGGTGCTGTTTTGGGACTTTTCTGCCTTGTGCACACCTCGCACACGGCAATGTAATCTTTGACATCTCGGCGCAACGTGGGCCACCAGAGGAGTTTACTGATACTAGACACAGTCTTGGTGATACCCATATGCCCAGAAGTTTTATTATCATGATAGATGTTAAGTACTTCCTCTCTTTCGTTCTCAGGTACAAAGAGTTTCGCAGGAGGTTTTCCCCCAGGAGCTGCACCCTGGACGGTCTGCAACCTTTTCATTAGAGGAGACGAGACACTAATCGTGGTAGAGGCTATAATCCTTTCCTGGGGTACAATGGGATGCTGATCTTGGATATTATGTTCATAAGACTCATACTGTCTCGACAATGCGTCTGCTTTAATGTTTCTGGACCCAGGTCTATAGGTAAGCACGAAATTAAAACTTGAAAGAAACAATGACCATCTCGCTTGTCTGGAATTTAAACGTTTAGCATCTCCAATGTACGTGAGATTCTTATGATCGGTTATGATAACGATGGGGTCCTTAGACCCCTCTAATAAGTATCTCCATTCGGCCAAGGCCGAGATGACTGCTAACAACTCTCTATTTCCAATGTCATAGTTCTTCTCTGCCGGGGACAATTTCCGAGAATAGAAGCCGCATGGATGCAAGGGTTTGTCGGGTGCCTCCCTTTGGGACAAGACTGCACCAAGACCTAGTTCGGAGGCGTCAACTTCTACTTGGAAAGGCAGAGCCGGATCTGGATGTCGGAGAACAGGGGCAGTAGTGAATGCTTGCTTAAGTGCCTCAAAGGCTTGAGTGGCTTGAGGTGTCCATTTCTGATTTCCCACCCCTTTCTTTGTCATCATAGCCGTGAGGGGAGCCACCAAGGCCGAAAAATCTTTAATGAACCTTCGATAATAGTTCGTAAACCCAGAAACCTCTGAATGGCTTTAAGCCCTTGGGGTAGAGGCCAGTCAAGAATAGCTGAGAGCTTTTTAGGATCCATTTGAAAACCCTCAGGGGTTATTATATAACCAAGGAATTGCACAGTTACTATGTCGAATAGACATTTTTCTAGCTTACAATACAATCCAGCCTTCAATAGTTTTTTCAATACTTGTTTCACGTGGACATGATGAGTGTCCACATCAGGAGAGTATATCAGGATGTCATCCAGATATACTATGACGAATTCTTGCAGAAAATCCCTTAGGGTGTCGTTTATAAGGTCCTGGAAAACGGCTGGCGCATTACACAACCCAAAAGGCATCACCAGGTATTCATAATGCCCGCTACGTGTATTAAAAGCCGTTTTCCATTCATCTCCCTTTTTAACCCTAACCAGGTTGTACGCTCCGCGTAAATCAAGCTTCGTATAAACACGGGCCCCTTTTAATCGGTCGAACAATTCTGTTATGAGAGGTATGGGATATGCATTTCTTATAGTTATCCTGTTCAAACCTCTATAATCGATGCAAGGTCGCAGATCTCCCTCTTTCTTGGAAACAAAAAAGAAACCTGCTCCTGCTGGAGAGGAGGACCGTCTAATGAATCCTCGTTCCAGATTCTCCCTTATGTATTCCTCCATAATGTCGTTCTCTCTTTGTGATAAAGGGTATACGTGACCCCTAGGAGGCATCGTACCGGGGAGTAAATCAATAGCACAGTCATATGGACGATGTGGTGGTAGGACCTCAGTCCTGGCTTTAGAGAACACCTCCTTTAATGCCAGGTAACATTCAGGGACCTCTGTGGACAAAGGAGGGGCTGTGGCAATATTGAGGCTACCAATCACATTGACTCTGCCTAGGCACTTAGACTGACAACTCTGACCCCAACATTTTATGTCTCTCTGGACCCAATCGACAACTGGGTTGTGCTCTGTTAACCATGGAAACCCGAGAACGACAGGACATGAGGGTGATTCAATAATTTGAAATCTTATTGTTTCCTGGTGCAAAATTCCTGTTTTCATACAGACATCGACAGTGTCGTGAGTGATATGTGGGCATGACAGGGGTTTACCATCTATGGCCTCCACCATTAGAGGTGTCTCCTTAAGAACCAGAGGTAAGAGGTTTTTGGCAGCAAAATTCTTATCCATAAAATTGCCTGAGGCCCCAGAGTCTAAGAACGCCTCAGTCTTGAGGTGAACCCCCTCCCAGGTTAGGGAGATCGGTAACAGGATCCTGGATTTTTTTTTTTCATTATCCACAAAGGAGGCATACAGAGAACCGATAACCTGGGTATTTGCTGTTCTGTGACCTAATTTGCCATATTCACCCCTGCTAACCCTGGGTCTCTGAGGACATTGAAGGCGGAAGTGATCTGCCCCTGCACAATAGAAGCAGAGCCCCTTTTCTCTTCTGTGCGCTCTTTCTGCTTCTGAAATACCTGTTTTCCCTATTTGCATGGGTTCAACGACTGGCAAATCTGTTTTCACATTCTCCGAGTTACCTGACGTACTGGTGTGTCTGGGTAATGAGGGTAAAGGAGGCAAGACCCTTCTGGTCTATCTCTGGGGTGTCTCCTTTCCCTGATTTGATCGTCCATGGCTATACAAAAATCTATCAGGTGGTCTAGATTCTCTGGTAATTTCAAGGGAGCCAGCTCAAACATAAAAGCCTCGTTCAAACCTTCGGTAAAGGCTAAGGTTAAAACGTCGTTCGGCCAAAGCACCTCAGAAGTCAAAGTCTTAAACTCTATGGCATAGTCGGCGACCCTCTTATTACCTTGTTTGATGTGAAACAAGGACCTACCCGCATTGGTAGCCCTTCTAGAGGGATCAAAGGTACGTTTTAACTCAGAGGTAAAACCCTCATAGTCATAAATGATGGGTTTCTTATTTTCCCACAACGGCGTAGCCCACAGTAAAGCTTTTTTCTGTTAAATGATTAATCAGATATCCTACTTTGGCTTTATCAGACATACAAGAACCTGGGTTGTTCTCAAACAAGATCTCGAGTTGAGTCAAAAAACCCCGGCATAGGCTTGGTGTACCATCATAGCGTAGGGGTGCCTTCATACTAAGCCTATGTCCTTCAGGGGAGATGGAACTGACCCTAGGTAATACTGGATCTGGAGGGTTTGTGGTACCTGTATTGGACCGATTTAACAGGGTTTGCAGAGCGAGAGAAATCTGGTCCATCCTATGGTCCTGTTCCTCTTGTCTGGCTGCGATACGTGCCAGCTGGTTAGAGAGGTCTGCGGGATCCATTGGCCCTGACGTAATGTCACGGATCCCTCTGATTACCAAAATAGTGGTCCCTTTACGCAGACCGCTCTTTACCCTTCCGATCCTTGAATGGTCGGCAAAACTAGAAAGACAATTAACCAGACAATAGATAAACAAGGGTAACACCAGACAGAGGTACAGAATAGAGTATTGTCACGAATCCTTCTGACTACCAAGATAGTGATCTCTTTATGTAGCTCACTCTCTACTCTTCCGATCCTTGAATGGTCGGCAAAGCTATATAGACAATTAAGCAGGTAACAGATAAAGAAAGGGAAACACCAGACAGAGGTACAGACTAGAGTACAAGTCCTCCCTAGGACCTTAGTATTAGCAGAGGTAATCTGATGTGTGCTTAGGGTGCCACATAGACTGACCTCGGTACCAACGTTAAGGGCAGAACCAAGAGCAGAGTAAATGCCAATACCAGGGGTTATACACAGAAGGGTTCGTTTGCCAATGCCAGGGGTCATACACAGGAGGGTTCGTTTGCCAATGCCAAGGGTCATACACAGGAGGGTTCGTTTGCCAATGCCAAGGGTCATACACAGGAGGGTTCGTTTGCCAATGCCAAGGGTCATACACAGGAGGGTTCGTTTTCAATGCCAAGGGTCATACACAGGAGGGTTCGTTTGCCAATGCCAGGGGTCATACACAGGAGGGTTCGTTTGCCAATGCCAAGGGTTATACACAGAAAATAGCCAAAAACCACAAGAGCTCTGCGGGAAGTGAATACCACGTCAGGGCACCGGTATAGTAGTGAGACTGGGTTTTAAACCCGGCGGGTCTGCGTCATAACGCCAGGCCCCGCCCCTCGGCGTCCCACGTGAGCGCACCCGGTAGCGTTAACATTCGGCGCCTGGCCAGCGAGCAGCGAGGAAGCTGCTGCCAGGCGCCCCAGCCCCTGACCAGCCGTGACATGAGGTGATCTGTGTCTCGTCACTGGTGGCCAGCTATCAGTGTGTCTCACTGAGTTATACCAGAGTTCTTTAAATCTTTATACCAGAGTTGAATCAGAGTTCTGTATATATTAATCTATATATCACTCACCATGTCTGAAAGAACAAAAAGGACATGCAGACGCTCCCAGACACAGATAAGAGGGCAAGCAGCCCCTGTGTCGGGAGGCTGTGCCTCTGGTCGTGGTGGACATGGTGCATCCTCTGCAGGGGCACGCTTGTCCTTTCTAACTGGTGCTGGCCGTCTTAAGCAGCAGCAACATACAGAGGACTTGGTGGATTGGCTAACCAGGCCATCCGAGTCCTCCGAGTCCTCTGCCAGCCAGGCTTCTAGTGCTTTACAGTCCACCTCAGCTGCCAAAGCATCTAATGCAGCCTCCATGTCCACAGCTACTCCTGCCGTAGCCTCGCTATCACACACGGAGGAGTCAGCTGAATTGTTTGACTACAATGAGAGTGACATGCTGCTTGAGGATGAGCAGCAAGTACAGTGCTCTGATTCAATCTCTGAGGTTGAGCAAGGGAGTATAATCAACCTAGAGGAAAGGGGTGCCAGTGATGACACACAAATAACTGGAACTCATGTTGCCCCAGCAGCTGTAGCATACTGCCAAGTTGGCTCCAATGACGAGGAGATAGGGGTGAAGATGACAATGATGATGAGGTCCCTAACTCCACCTGGGTGCCAGATCAAACAGAGGAATTAAGTGAGGAAGAGGGGGAGGAGGAGGCACAGCAAACACGAGGCACAACATCTTCTGTGACCAACCGTAGCACTAGCCAGTCCAAGGCATCACATGTCAGAGCTGCTCCGGTGCAGAGCGCTGTTGTCTCAAAGAACACATGCAGGAACTCTGTTGTCTGGGAGTTCTTTAAGAAATGTGCAGTAGAGCGCAGCGTTGCTATTTGTAATCTATGTCAGATGAGGCTTAAGCGTGGGAAAGATACCGGACACTTGGGTACCAAGTGCTTGAGGCGACATATGAACAAGTGCCACACATCCCGTTGGCGCAAAACTTTGCGTAGGTCCTCCTCCTCCTCATCTGTCTCTACCCCCACTGTATGTCCTGCCATGTCATTGCCTACAACCTCCACTGACAGGGATGATGCTACAGTAATGGATGTACCAGATCCTTCCTCACAATGTGACATCATCCCAGTAGCTGAAGATTTACGCAGTCAGATTACGTTGCCGCAGCTGGTGCGGCGAAAGAAAAAATAAAGTCCCAACCATCCCCAAGCACAGCGTCTAAATGCCAGCTTAGCAAAATTACTCGCATTGCAGCTGCTGCCTTTCCAGCTGGTGGACTCTGCTCCCTTCCGTGAATTTGCTGAATGTGCTGTACCACAGTGGCAGGTTCCAAAACGCCATTACTTTTCACGCAAGGCCATTCCAGCACTCTACCAGCACGTGGAAGACAATGTTATCCAGTCATTGGGAAAGGCAGTCAACAGCAAGGTGCATGTGACTTTAGACACGTGGTCCAGCAAGCATGGACAGGGTTGTTACATTTCCTTCACGGCACACTGGGTAACTCTGATTGCAGCTGGGAGAGATCCAAGACGGGGCTCTGTGCTGGAGCTTGTTCATCCACCATGCCTCCAGAAAGCTGCTTGTATGAGGTCTGTCTTCTCCACCACCACACCACACCTCTTCCTCCTCCTCCTCCTACTCCTCTGTCTCTGGCGAAGTGGCAGTTAAACCGACGCCTGACAGGGTCTACGCAATGGCTCAAGCAAAAAGATGCCATACTGTGCTTGAGCTGGTTTGTTTAGGGGACAGGAGCCACACCGGGTCAGAAATTTTGTCAGCTCTGCAGGGGCAGGTACAGAGATGGTTAACACCACGCCAGCTTGAGCTGGGAATGATCGTCTGCGATAATGGCAGCAACCTTCTCTCCGCCCTACGCAAGGGTAAATTGATGCATGTACCATGCCTAGCACACGTCCTAAATCTGGTGGTACAGCGTTTCCTAACCAAGTACCCAGGGCTGCCAGAGCTTCTCATCCAGGCCAGAAAAGTCTGCAGCCACTTCAGATGGTCATTCCCAGCAAGCGTTCGCCTAGCAGAAATTCAAAGAGAATTCCACCTTCCCACAAACCGTCTGATCTGTGACATGCCCACCAGGTGGACCTCGACATTAGCAATGCTGCAGCATCTGCGCAAGCAGCAGAGGGCCATCAACGAGTACCTGTGTGAGTATGGCACAAGGACAGGTTCAGGTCAACTTGTTTCCCCCCCCCGCAGTGGCTGATGATCAAGGATGCATGCACTGTACTGTCACCATTTGAGGAGGCAACGAGGATGGTGAGCAGGGACAGTGCATGCATCAGTGACACAATTCCTTTAGTGTTCCTGCTGGAGCACACTCTGCGGGGAATTATAGATGTGGCTCTAGAGGCAGAGCAGCGGGAGGAAGAGGAGGCCTTCCCTAGCTCTCAAGGCCCCAGTCTTTCCGCAGACAGCATTCCAGCGGGTCCTACTCAGATCAGACAGGAGGAGAATGAGGAGGAGGAGGAATATTTAAGTAGTGGGGACATTGAAGGTGGGGATTCCTCAAGGGAGGGTTTTGCGTGGCTGGGAGGAGGAAGTGCACGATACAGTCATCCTCATTGACCAGGAAGACTCGGAAGCTAATGCCACCTCCAACCTACGCTGCATGGGCTCCCTAATGATGCAAAGCCTGCTAAAGGACCCCAGGATTCGTGCTATCAAGGAGAGGGATCATTACTGGTTGGCAACCCTTCTTGACCACGATACAAGGGGAAAGTTGCAGAGCTCATCCTGCCCGCACAGAGGGAGCACAGGATGAAAATACTTGAGGACGCTCTAAAGCGACACTTGTGTAACACCTTTCCAGGCACTGGTAGATTACCAAGTGCTGACACACGTGCTTCTGAGGCTGCGGGTGATCAGAGGAATAGTGGTGAAGGCCAGGGCCGCTTGACTGATGCTTTTTTAAATTTTTTTAGTCCTCGATGCCCAGGGACATCAAATGTAGGCACCCTTTGCCAGCGTCTTCACCATATGGTGCAGGACTACCTAGGGGCAAGGGCAGACCTGGATACCTTTCCAGCAGATGATCCACTGGCTTACTGGGTGTTGAGATTGGATCACTGGCCAGAACTTAGCCAATATGCTATGCAGCTACTAGGTTGCCCTTCATCTAGCGTGCTTTCCGAAAGGACGTTCAGTGCCGCTGGAGGTTTTGTCAAAGGCAAAAGAGTGCATCTGTCAACCGACTCTGTAGACCGGCTGACATTTATAAAAATGAATCAGTCCTGGATCAGCAGCTATCAATCCCCTGAAGTAATGGAATAGATCGGGGATGTCCTCTTCTGCATTCACAAAACCTCCAACCCGGCACTCTTCCACAATACCACAGAGAGGTTACTGTATGATGATACTTGCTGGCCTGGCATTAAAGGCACAATATCTGGGTGCACTGACGCCCATTAACAGATAAAAAACTTTTCAATATAGGACCACATGGTCCACCCCTGCATTCTTCCACAGTACTACAGAAGGGTTACTGTATGATGATACTTGCTGGCCTGGCAGTCTTGCACCAAAGGCAGAATATCTGGGTGCACTGACGCCTTGACCAGAATCATATCTTTTCAATATAGGACCACATGGTCCACCCCTGCATTCTTTCGCAATACTACAGAGGGGTTACTGTATGATGATACTTGCTGGCCTGGCATTAAAGGCACAATATCTGGGTGCACTGACGCCCATTACCAGATAAAAAACTTTTCAATATAGGACCGCAAGGTTCACCCCTGCATTCTTCCACAATACTACAGAGGGGTTACTGTATGATGATACTTGCTGGCCTGGCGGTCTTGCACCAAAGGCAGAATATCTGGGTGCACTGACGCCCATTACCAGATCAAAAATTTTCATTATAGGACCACATGGTCCACCCCTGCATTCTTCCACAATACCACAGAGGGGTTACTTTATGATAGTACTTGCAGGCCTGAAACCAAAAGCACAATATTTGGGTGCACTGCCACTGACGCCTGTATCAGATTCATATCCTCAGAGGGGTTACGGTGTGACGGCACTGTTGGGGATGCTAAAGGACCAATTTTAAAGCACCTATTGTTACTTTCATCCAAAGCCTGCATATATTTCACAATAATTTAGCCAAAAAAATCTGTAAACTTTTTCTGCGTGTACGAAAATGTCTCCTCTTTTCATACAGACTGCCGCCCCAAGCAGTTGTTTATGGATAGATTAAAGGAAAAGCATTTACTGTCATATGAAACTTCATTTTTTTGTTTTTAAGTGTTTCTATACATCCTAGAAATCCGCCACTTCACGGGCAGGTTATGGGGACCTCCTAGGCACGATATTTGAAGGAATTTTTCGTTATTATTTTTAACCCTTATTTCATGGAAAACTCACTGTCCCTTTAAAGACGTTTTTTTAAAAAACTTTTTGTCCTTGTTTCCTGTCCCCCAGGGCACTACCCGGACCCCCATACACCTTTTATGGCAAATACTGTATGTAGCATATATGCCCTCTTGGAGGGCACTCTATAAACCGAATTTTCAGCCCCATTGACTTGCATTGGGTTCGAGTTCGGGTTCGGACCCGAACAAATGGGAAGTTCGTGTTCTTGCTCGAACCGAACTCGGGGGGTGTTCGGCTCATCCCTACCAGTCAGGTGGTACTGAGACTCAGTACCACCTGACTGGCTGGACCGCTTGACCTGCACGCACACAGCCTCACCAGGAGCCAGGCAGCTCAATGACAAATTTCTATCACTGCAGTGCTGGTTAAGGAAAGGTCCACTTTAAACAGCAGTAAGCAGACAAGGCTTCATATTCTGCTGATACCCCCCCCCCTTATCTGCCTTTTACTGTCATCTTCTCTCTCTGCACACAAATCACATCCCCCTCCCCTCTCCTAGAGCTGCTGCAGGGCAGGGGAGGAGATATGGAGGGAGGAGAGGGGGATTTTTATTCTATTCGATTTTATTCCATATGCAAACGCCCTGCTCCACTGCTCATTGTTTGAGAACACTGCTCAAAGCTGACACACAGTGACAGTGGCACCTCCTAGTACCCCCTAATGACACCCAAATAATCACTGGTACCCGCCCGCCCTCCGCCACTCCCCTAAGTACACCACTGCTCTGTGATATGCTCACACACAAGTTTGGCAAACTGCCAGCAAGTACGGTGCTGTTTGAAGGCATTGCAAATCCCCATAGAGAAGTAATGGTTAATCTATTCAGAGAACACCAAACAGCAGAGAAATGGCAGTGAAATGCCTTGATGATCGGTGGTTTCAATCAGCAGGTTTATTCAGGCGAACCCCATAGGTTTCAATGTTAAAAGTATTCCCGTTTTTATTCAATATCTAATAAACCATTTATTAGTTTGATCTGCAGTAAAAAGTCTTTATTGATTTTTTTTAGTACCTTTTAGTAATTTTTAAGCAAAATTTCCCCCCTTTTTTTTAATAGTGGTTTTTCTTTTTTCTGTAACAGAACTTTTTATTATCAATCATAGGATCTTATATGTAAATTCCAGACATTTTCGTTCAGTAGTTCTTTTGAAAGCAGCAGGCCACGGGTTTGCAGTGGCAACATTCAGCGGCCGACTCCATGCACTTTGGGTACCCTGCGGTGAATGGTGAATTCACTGCAGGGTGGGTAAATTTTATTCCCCAAAGTGCAGGGAACTACAGAACACCAAAATGTTGGCGTCATTTCGGTGCTCTGTGAGTTACCCATTTAGTGGTGAGGTTTTTTGTTGCCCCCTGGAAAGTGAAAGCCTAGGCCTTGCCTATCCAGGACATACTTGAAAATTAGTGAAATCTCAATGTATCCTTCCTGGGAAAATACTTTGCAAAAGAAAAAAAAAATATATATATATTTTTTTTTAGGGGTGGGGCCACCAGTGCGGGCCGCCGCCGCCCCCTGGAAAGTGTCGCCCTAGGCCCAGGCCTTCTTGGCCTAGGCCAAAATACACCACTGACCATGAGTCCAGCAACTTCCTGTGGCTGTCCTAGGAAGGGGGGGACAGAAATGAGAAGGGGGAATAATAAGAAAGGTAAGTTTCACATTTTTACTTAAAAGGGATGTTAGCAGGAGTGAACAATGAGTCTATGCATGTGTTCTCATTTTCATATAGTGTAAAGGACTCAGTCTGAATGGTTGGACAAGGTGTGTGGATGGGGGGTCACAATATGACGCACAGGGTGTCACAGGATGTGTGAGACACGTGATAAGGGTGAGGCTACCTGACCCTTCCTTCACTTCCTGGTCCCTCTTCTGCCACTCCCCGCGGCAGTACAGGATCTTTAGCCCCGCCCAGCTAGAGCAAAGGCAGCTTGGCCTTTCCCTGGTATTGGCCTTAACCAGGGCTCAAAATTTAAATTCCAAAGCTACTAGCCAGACCTTAAGAGTTACTCGCCACAAGTTGCCCCACCTACTCTACCCTGAACTCCACCCCTAAACACAGCTTCTTAAATTATCTTATGAAAGTACACTGTTAAAAATAAATAACATTAATACCCAGGCACCAGACTCCAGATACATGTATACCCAGGCATCAGATACATGTATACCCAGGCACCCGACCCAGACAAGTAGTATCATCCATTAAGTACAGACTCCTCTCCAACCGTTTTTAGGACCAAATTGATTTCGTGTTTATGCATCCAATATATCAAGTGGAACCTAATACTCCCATTATTCATATGCCAGGTTATCAATAGAAGTTAGAAGACCCCGGAGTCAGGTTTCTCCCTTGGATGCTTATACAGATGAAACCATTAATATTCGTGTGCTATACTTCCATCCCCATTTTTTCTTTTTTTTGCTCCTTCCGTATCACCCATCTCTTTCTTTATAGATTTATTTTGCACTTCCGGCGCGCTGACGGCTTGGTAGCTGTTTACTTTCACTTAGTTTACACCAGGGGAGGGAAACCTTTTTTTCTGCCAAGGGCCCCCTTTAATTCATTTCTCCCTCCATTTAATTCATTTATTTTGCCCAATTAATTTCTCTCCCCATTTATTTAATTTCTCTCCACCATTTATTTAATACCTCTCCCCACCATTTATTTAATCTCTCTATCTCCATTTATTTAATATCTCTCTCCATTTAATCTCTCTCTCCACCCCCCCCCCACCCACCCCTCTTACCAGGTCTCGGGAGTAGAACGAGGGAGCAGGGATTATCGCCGCTTCCCTCACTCACTGAGTCACGCTGGATTCAGGGGCGGAGCCAGCGTGAAGCAAGATCCTGCGTGAAGCATTAAGGTCCTGGCAAATAAAGTCCCCGTCCCAGCACCTCTCCTCCCCCCCTGTCATACACACTGGGAGAGAGGGAGGGAACCAGGCATCCCAGCGTCTTACCCCAGGCAGCCCCCCCTCTGGCCACTCGCACAGGAAGGTAGGGAATGAATCAGTCACCCTGTCCCAGCACCTTTCCCCCCACTGAGAGTCACAGACTCCGGGAAGGGATTGCTGCCTTCTCCCCTGGGGAAAGATCCGATTGCACTAGACCCATCCTGAGCACGTCGCCGGCCTTAAAGAAAAAAAAAACGTCAGCAGACAGAATACGTAGCGCAAGCAGCACGATATAATTTATGTGTGCATTTCCACTTAACGATTAGACCTCCCCATTCTTGCGCTTCTTGCTAGCATCCAGTTTACCAAGTTGCCCTGCCCTCAGTCACGCGCTGGAGTCCGGCTTCTGGGTATAGTGGGTAGGTGGCGTGTCATTGGCGGGAGGCGGTAATAGGCTTCTGGGACAGCAAAGGGGCAGGAGAGTGAGGTTTGGCAGCCCTGCGGCCTCATTTACATTTTGTACAGTTACAAGGTTGTTCTATGGCTCCCTGCTAAATTCACCTAGGTGTCCATCCCTGCCATTATTTTAACCATTGATCAATACAACGGGGAGCCGTTTAGGCTAACTCTGCCAGTTTATAATATGCATTACATATTAGGGGCCTCCATTTTCCACCAATTTACATAGGCATCCAACCCCCAACTAGGGCCCTATTACAACGTCAACGCGAGGGGCAAAACCCTTTGCGCTGAACGTCGTATTACAATGTCAGTGCAACAAACGCGCGCAGTCGTCTAACGTGAACCTGCATGGAAAGGGTTAAGGGAAGAGCGTTTATTCCTGTCCATTCAAGTATGTTTATATTAGGGACTAACTGGTTGGGCCAATGCAAGGATCCCAGAGCATAGTATTTGGACTATGAATAAAAAGTATCTATTTCTATTTCTATGTTTTATTTAATCCATGTTTGGTGTCTCACATGTTTTTATTTTTTTGAATAGTAAAAGTGACGTTTTAATCCAGCAGACCCAGTGTCTGTAGCAACACAGTTTTCTTCCCTTGCATACAATATTGATTTTGGGTTACCCCCTTTGACCATGGAAGACACGGTGTTACCTAATGTGATGAATTACGGCTGTTTTCATTAACTTTTCTCTACAATTGCGGATTATCTGCAATTCCTTTCCAGCGGTGCCTGCCTTTCTCCTGTGGCGGTTAGCAATGGGGAGGGAGAGGGTTCCTAAGGACCCCCTCTCCTTTAGGCACCTTTCCTGCTCTGGCAGGGGGGATGTCTGAAACTGAAAGTCCACTGGCTGGGGTCCCAGAGATGGGGCTGACATCAAAGACAGGGGCTGAAATACCGACCAATCGCTGCTGTAAATTCAGGACGCGCTCAGCGCATCCATTGCAAGCTGAGCGCGTTTAAGAGGACGCGCTGAGCACATCCTGAGCAGCGAGGCAGCTAAACGCCTTTTAAAAATTGCGTTTTTCTTTTCTTTACCCCAGTTCAGTGGCTGATCAGTGGCGTTTTGCAGTCAGTTTGGCATCTGCAGCGGCGTTCGGTGGGCTGCTGCTGCTTTCAGCAGATTGTCAACTGCGTTCGGTGGGCTGATCGGTGGCGTTCGGCGGATCCCGTTAGGTGCATTTGCTGAATGCTGAATTCACCGTATGGTCGGCGAACTGAACTTGCTGAAGTGCACTGAAGGAGAGTGCACCTCTCTGAATATCCCCTTAAGATTCTGTTCTCTCTCTTCAGGTTTTGCTCCAGCTCTGAGCTGTACGAGATTGTGAGAGTTATTTACTCACATTTTGCTCACATTTTTTTAGTGAAATAAGTCTGTGATAAAGTACTTGAATTTTGAGAGCATAACGAGTTATTCTCACAATATACTCTAAAACCTGGAGTAAAAATCATGGTAATTTTGTTTTAGTAAAAGCTTGAGCATGGAAATTACTACAAGAGGTAAAGACCATTTTCTGAGCAAAAATCACACTTGAATTTTGCTCCAAATTTTACTTTTGCTACAAGATGTAAATAGGGCCGCTAGTGTGCAGGAGCCTGGAGGGGCGGGGCACTGGCAGGAGGCGGTGATAGGTGTCTGCAACAGCGAAAGGGGTGGAGCAGGAAAGTGAGGTTTGGCAGACCTATAGGTTTATTCAGAGAGCACCGAAAAGTCACCTCCATTTCAGGGCTCTCTGATTCGCCGCACTTCAGCAAGTCCGATTCGAATGACCCTGTGGTGAATTCAGCATTCACTGTAGGGTTCCGAAGTGCAGGCGAATTGACTCGCCGAACGCACCCGCAAACCTGCTGGACGCCACCACAAACCCACAGGATGCCGCCTCAAACCCACCAAACAAGCGCAGCAATCCAGGAACAGCCACCGAACGCACCCGAAAGCTGCCGCTGAACAGACTGCTGAATGCAGCCAACGACCTGTCGAACGGACCACCTTACACTGCAGGAAAAAGCCAACAGGCTGCCAGGCAGGTAAAAGAAAAAAAAAAGAAACGGCACTTTTTAAAGGTCCTTGCCAGAAAACTACTGCACAAGAATGCCTGAAAATGATATATGAGGTCTTATGAATAATAATATACAGGTCTATAACAGAAAAAAAAAAACGCTAAAAAGAAATCAGAAAAAAAAAATTGCCAAGAAAAAAGACTTTTTTCTGCAAGTGAAAAGAATAAACAGTTTCATTAATATTTAATAAACAAACAAACAGAGGTACAGACTGGCCTAAAGCCATTTAGTACACAATGGGGAAGACCAGGGGTATTAGACCAATAATGGAAAGCAACGCTGCAGAGGAGACCAAATTAATACATTGACGTGCTGGGCGGTGCTTATGTCAGGAGAACTGTACAATATAAGTGAGAATATTGACGTGCAAATCATTGGATATGTATTTCAGGCTTAAATGCCAATTATAAATCCTGGCTTCAACTCACAACATATACATCAGGGGTCAAGTCCTGGGAAAAAAAGTGAGGGAACTCACCCACGAATTCCACATCCCCCATTACCTTAAGAAAATATATATATATATCACGAGTATAGCCGGACGAGCCGGTGATACCATTTTTATTGGGTTAACTTTACATTTAAAAGACAAGCTTTCAAGAGTGTAAACTGGAAACTATACTGATCAGTGAAAGGTATCACTACGTACAGGTATACTCGGGATTGTGGCAACTGGACTAACGCATTTTATATATAATATATATATATCCAGGCACAGGCCCCCCAGAATAATATACACAGCACTGTGCCCCAGAATAATATACACAGCACTGAGCCCCCAGAATAACATACACAGCGCTGAGCCCCCAGAATAACATACACAGCACTGAGCCCCCAGAATAATATACACAGCGCTGAGCCCCCAGAATAACATACACAGCACTGAGCCCCCAGAAATAATACACAGCACTGAGCCCCCAGAATAATATACACAGCGCTGAGCCCCCAGAATAACATATACACAGCGCTGAACCCCAGAATAATATACACAGCGCTGAACCCCAGAATAACATACACAGCGCTGAGCCTCCAGAATAATATACACAGCGCTGAGCCTCCAGAATAATTACACAACACTGAGCCCCCAGAATAATATACACAGCACCATAGGCGTGCGCACGGGGTGTGCCGGGTGTGCCTAGGCACACCCTAATGCCGGCCCGCGACACATTCTGGGTCCCGGCTGGCCGAATCCGATGGATAGCCGCCGGGACCCCTCAACTCCGCGGACCTGGCGGCAGCCTCCGCTTCCCTGGTGGTCCCTGTGGTTCGTGGGGTGCTGCACTGCGATCTGTGCATGGCGCACAGACCGCACAGCACATCCCACACTGACCCGAGCGGCCGGCGATCTTTGATGACCTGTCACCTGACCGCCGGCGCTCTGACACAGTCAGTAAGCGCCGGCGGTCAGGTGACAGGTCATCAGCGATCGCCGGCTGCTCGGGTCAGTGAGGGATGTGCTGTGCGGTCTGTGCGCCATGCACAGATCGCAGTGCAGCACCCCACGAACCACAGGGGCCACCAGGGAAGCGGAGGCTGCCGCCAGGCCCGCGGAAATGAGGGGTCCCGGCGGCTATCCATCAGATGCGGCCAGCCGGGTTCCCCCTCCTCGACCCCCCCCCTCTGTGCCACTGGACCACCAATGATACATATTCAACCCCCTCCCTGCAAGCAGAAAAAACAAACAAAGGTGAGCAGAGAGGGGCAATTTTTATATATCAAAAATATTTTTTAATAGTGTATTCAAAATATTTTTAAACACAGAGCTTTATGGCTGTGGATTCTGTGATACACATACTGCTGAGTTTTATGGCTGTGGATTCTGTGATACACATACTGCTGAGTTTTATGGCTGTGGATTCTGTGATACACATATGCTGAGTTTTATGGCTGTGGATTCTGTGATACACATACTGCTGAGTTTTATGGCTGTGGATTCTGTGATACACATACTGCTGAGTTTTATGGCTGTGGATTCTGTGATACACATACTGGTGAGTTTTATGGCTGTGGATTCTGTGATACACTGATACACCTGCATAATGCTGAGTTTTATGGCTGTGGATTCTGTGATACACATACTGCTGAGTTTTATGGCTGTGGATTCTGTGATACACATACTGCTGAGTTTTATGGCTGTGGATTCTGTGATACACATACTGCTGTTTTATGGCTGTGGATTCTATGATACACTGATACACCCTGCATACTGCTGAGTTTTATGGCTGTGGATTCTGTGATACACATACTGCTGAGTTTTATGGCTGTGGATTCTGTGATACACTGATACACCCTGCATAATGATGAGTTTTATGGCTGTGGATTCTGTGATACACATACTGCTGAGTTTTATGGCTGTGGATTCTGTGATACACATACTGCTGAGTTTTATGGCTGTGGATTCTGTGATACACATACTGCTGAGTTTTATGGCTGTGGATTCTGTGATACACTGATACACCCTGCATACTGCTGAGTTTTATGGCTGTGGATTCTGTGATACACATACTGCTGAGTTTTATATGGCTGTGGATTCTGTGATATACTGATACACCCTGCATAACTGCTGAGTTTTATGGCTGTGGATTCTGTGATACACATACTGCTGAGTTTTATGGCTGTGGATTCTGTGATACACATACACTGCATACTGCTGAGTTTTATTGCTGTGGATTCTCTGATACGCTCATTCACACAGCACATTGCTTGGTTTTATTGCTGTGGATTCTGTGATATGCTCATTCACACTGTATACTGCTGAGTTTTATGGCTGTGGATTCTGTGATACACTGATACACACTGCATACTGCTGAGTTTTATGGCTGTGGATTCTGTGATACACATACACTGCATACTGCTGAGTTTTATGGCTGTGGATTCTGTGATACACATACACTGCATACTGCTGATTTTATTGCTGTGGATTCTCTGATACGCTCATTCACACCGCACATTGCTTGGTTTTATTGCTGTGAATTCTGTGATATGCTCATTCACACCGCACATTGCTTGGTTTTATTGCTGTGGATTCTGTGATACGCTCATACACACTGCACATTGCTGAGTTTTATTGCTGTGGAGCACTGATACGCTCATACACTCTGTATATTACTGAAGGTTTTATTGCTGCGAATCTCTGATATGCTCATACACACTGCACATTACTGTGGGTTTTATTGTTGTGGATTCTGGGATATGCTCATACACACTGCACATTAATGTGGGCTTTATTGCTACATACCCCCCAGGGTGTAGGAAGGAGGATATATAGTTATGTATGTGAACGTATGGCTGTGTGTATAAATGCATGTATCTGTCTTTAAATAGGCTGCTTTGCGTAAAATTCTGCACCTGTTTCCTTGTCGCAGTCCGGTGTTGCCCCCTTGTCTTGCACCATAAAGGATTGTATTGTGCACAGAAATCGCCACAATATCTGCTGCCTGCACTCCACAAAAAGAATTACAGTGAGCGTCTGGCAGCGTCGTGAGGTACAGGTAGGAGACTGTATTGGTGCAAGTCAGCAAGAGCTTATATGGGCCACTTTACTTAAATTTCACTCCCTTTTTAACATTTAACCACTTTGCTGCTGACGACGTGCTGAGCGCATCCTCTGATTTCATGTTTGTGTGTAGAGGATGTACTCGGCACGTCGTTGAAGTCCTTGTGAGATCCGTCAGGTCGACATAGTGATTCCCAGAGTGAGACTGAGGGACTTTTTCTCCCAGTCTCCCTCTGCTCCTGGCGGCGAGAGGAGGCGAATGGAGCAGTCGTTCTTTCTGCAGGATGAGAGGTGAGTATCTGATTTTGGGGGGGGTTTCAGCTGGCGCTGACTGATTCTGCAGAAGTGGAATCCGTTATCACCAGGTCCTGGTTGTGAGTAAATGTTCAGTAACCGCAACCGGACGGTAATCAGCGCTAGTAGATTGTAATGCTAATGCTGATTAACACTTTCCACTCCCCATGTTAAGTATAGGGAGCTGAAAAGAGCAAGATTCTAAATGGTAAAGGGTTTTCTAACAGATTAGCGTTTGGATTTTAATATGGTACACCCGCGGTAGGACCACCAGAGCTAACGTTAACGCTCACTCAGATGGACACTAACATTAACGTTAGGAATGTAATATGGCCCGTAGAATATCTAACTAACAATCTTTTGGATGAAAAAATGTGGTAAAATAAGTTTACACGCTGTATGTGATCGAAATCCAAATTTAAATTTTTTGATCTAGCATTTTGAGGTGACATGATGTATACCGGGTCATTGGTCCTCTAGCTCATTTGGAACTATATCTCATATGTTGCTCGGCCCCTAATTAAGATAGTTGAGACTCATTGGAAATGTAGTTTCAAAATGTCTGGGTATCGAAGGTTGCTTAACCCCTGAAACATACACATACAGGGTTATCCAAAGAGATCTGAATTGCTTGAGAAAGGTAACCGAACGCTGAAAATCAGGGTTCAGTTACCTTTCCTGGCCATTCGGCTATCCAGAGAGCAGGCAATAGGCCAAATCCTGGCGAATTGCCTGCACATATTTTCGGTGCCTGTTCGAGGGCAGTGAAATCCCCATGAAAAAGCACTGCTTCGGCTATTCAGAGAACACAAACCAGCAGTGAAAGGTTCCCCTAATGCCCTGCCATTCCGTGGTTTCATGCGGAAGATTTATTCAGGAGAATCCCATAGGCTTCAATGTAAAAAATATTCCCGTTTTAATTCAATATCTAATCATTCATTATAAAATTCTGCAGCAAAAAGTCTCTTTATTTATAGATTTTTTAGGATACTTTAAGCATTTTTCTGAATTTTTTTTTCTTTGCAAACAGCGTTTCATTTTCACAGATTCATACAAACGGTTTTGCTAATTTATTCACCTCCCTCGTCTGCGGTCTCAGCTGCTACGGCTGCTTCGGCTGTGTTCGGCTCCGGTTTTCAGCAGGTTAATCCAGATATTTTTGGGGGTTTTCGGCGTGCATTCGGTGGGTTTTGCGGTTAGTTTTCGTCAGGTTTGCGGCAACTTTTCCCTGGGTCACCGAAATGGGATCGGCAAAAGGAACCGAATTGAAGAGAACGAAAAGTCACCGAACGTGCGGTGACTTTTCGAATCTCTTTGAATAACCCTGATAGTAATGGTGTGTGTGTGTCATTATATGTATGTATGTAGTAATGTATATATATGTGTGTGTGTTTGAGCTTTTGGGTGCACACCCTAATGCAATAGGCTGCGCACGCCTATGCACAGCACTGAGCCCCCAGAATAATATACACAGCACTGAGCCTCCAGGATAATATACACAGCACTGAGCCTCCAGGATAATATACACAGCACTGAGCCCCAACAATAACATAATAACATGCACAGCACAGAGCCCCCATAATAATATACACAGCACTGAACCCCAAGAATAATATACACAGCACTGAACCCCAAGAATAATATGCACAGCACTGGTTATATGGATATATTTTCCCCAGTTCACATGAATAATAATTGCCCCAGCTCTCATGGATATAATTGCCCCAGCTCTCATGGATAATGCCCCAAGTCTCATGGATAATGCCCCAGGTCTCATGGATAATGCCCCAGGTCTCATGGATATGCCCCAGGTCTCATGGATATTGCCCCCAGGTCTCATGGATAATTGCCCCAGGTCTCATGGATAATGCCCCCAGCTCTCATGGATAATGCCCCAACTCTCATGGATAATGCCCCCAGGTCTCATGGATACTACCCCCTGGTCTCATGGATACTGCCCCCTGGTCTCATGGATATTGCCCCCAGGTCTCATGGATATTACCCCCTGGTCTCATGGATATTACCCCCTGGTCTCATGGATATTGCCCCCAGGTCTCATGGATAATTGCCCCAGGTCTCATGGATAATGCCCCCAGCTCTCATGGATAATGCCCCAACTCTCATGGATAATGCCCCAGGTCTCATGGATACTACCCCCTGGTCTCATGGATACTGCCCCCTGGTCTCATGGATATTGTCCCCAGGTCTCATGGATATTACCCCTTGGTCTCATGGATATTACTCCCTGGTCTCATGGATATTACCCCCTGGTCTCATGGATATTGCCCCCAGGTCTCATGGATATTACCGAAAGGAGGGAGGTCGGTATGGGCGCTCTTGTCTAGGTGTGGGTACTTGTTTTAATTTGCTGCCGTCTAGGGAATAGCACAGACTCTCGAATTGGGTGTGCAGATATCAGTAGAGGAAAAGAAGAGGGGGGTTCCTAGTGGCGCAACAATTGTGATCTGTTGTACACAATTGTTGCGCCTCATGGATATTACCCCCTGGTCTCATGGATATTACCCCCTGGTCTCATGGATACTGCCCCCTGGTCTCATGGATACTGCCCCTGGTCTCATGGATACTGCCCCCTGGTCTCATGGATATTACCCCTGGTCTCATGGATAGTGCCCCTGGTCTCATGGATACTGCCCCTGGTCTCATGGATACTGCCCCTGGTCTCATGGATAGTGCCCCTGGTCTCATGGATACTGCCCCTGGTCTCATGGATAATGCCCCCAGCCCAGCTCACCTCTGCTGCTGCTGCCACCGCACATTGCCGGCGGCCACGTGTTTACTGCTTCAGCGGCCGCTGACAGGAAGTGCAGCCGCTCGCCTGGGATCGATGAAACAGCCAGGCGAGTGGCTCCACTACCGGTCACCGGCCGTTATAATAGGAAGCACGCAGCCGCCGGCAATATGCGACGGCCGCCTGCTAAAGCGTTCGGGCTCGGGCCACAGCGGGAATGCTGCGTTCCCGCAGCGTTCCCGCTGTGGGAGAAGTGCGGGAACGCCGTTCCCGCGCGTTCCCGCGCGTTCCCGCGCGTTCCCGCGCGTTCCCGCTCGACTCGAGCCCTGATATACATATATTATAAGACAAAACCTGACACTAAGGCTAATGTCAGATGAACGCAGTCTGAGCGCAATCTGCGTGCGTGCACAACGGACGGACGGATGGACGGACTGACGGAAGATACTGTAGACACCACACGATCCGTTTTTCTTGACGGACGTAGGAAAAAAAGGGAACTATGGGAAACAAAATTAATATGAAAAATTATAAAAATTGATAAATGATATGAAAAGCCATTGTGTGCGTCAAGGTGCTGGAAGTTGCAAATGCGGTCCATCTGACATCTCCTCATCTCTCACACAGAAGGCTACGCGGACATCGCGCACTCCGCGCGTCCGTTCTAGCGGTTTGACGTTCTTGCCTAACTTGTGTCCGTTTGCCACGTGCGTTGTGCGTGCACTGTTCGGTGCGGACGTACTTCGTGTGTGGGTCTCTATTGCTCATGATTGTATGCTACGACGGACGTTAAACTGTGCGACAACACGGACGTGATCACTGCGTTCGTCTGACACGGGCCTAAATAGGCATTGTGCCATTGTGGCAATCTGTGGGAATCTGTGGGAACCCGCGTCGTTCAATTGTCTCCATTATTGCTGTGTACAACATTAGAGTATAACCATCATGTTGTGCCCTTTGGAATATTGCATCACATGCTCCATATCGCATTCAGGGTAATCCAATTGCTATTTACCAATTTTCTCAATATTGGTATTATACCACATATGACAAGCAATTGGTTACCTATCCACGGTTTGGTCAATCATCATCCTCTGGGTGATATATTTTTCAAGTATATGTTTTTATACGTCGGTTGTTTTTTGTTTATGTACACCAAATAAAGTATGATTAGGTAGCTGGTGTCTACCATTGCTATATATTTTTTCTTCAAAGTTATACTGGGTGATGCCCGTTTGTAGACACTAGTGTGATTAACCCCAGTGTTCTCTTGTTCATTACTATTTTTTGCTAAATAGGCATGAACCTGCCAAACCAGGGGGCCTAGGACCATAGTGGATATCACTGATCATGTACCTACAGAGGACTAGTTTCTGACCCTAGAAAATTGTAAGGATAAGATCTCTTTACTGTATATGGCCCATTAGCTGAATGTCATATTAGCTGATTACCAGCAGGGAAGGAATAGAAATCAATATTTTCTAGGGTCAGAAACTAGTCCTCTGTAGGTACATGATCAGTGATATCCCACTATGGTCCTAGGCCCCCCAGGTTTGACAGGTTCATGCCTATTAAGGCTAGGGTCAAATGAACGCATTTTTTGCATCGTCTGTAAAAAAGTGCGTCCGAACGCATGAACGTACTTTTTCACAGAATACGCGATAGCGGTCATACGATGCGCAATTACGGCCATGATTCTTTACGGATCCAAACCAGGAAACTTTGGGTGTCTGGACGTTATGTTGGCTGGACATGAGCAGCATCTGACGTCTCCTAATCACGCACACACGCCGCTATGCGGACGCTGCGCACTCTGTACGTCAGTACTAGCGGTTCGACGTTCTTGCAAAAATGCGTTTGTTTGCCGCTTGCGTTGCGCGGCCGAACTTTCATGCAGCCGTACTTCGTATGTGGGCCTGCGTTGGACGTCATTTGCTGCTACCACGGCCGTCATAAAGTGCGGCTGCACGCGCATTCGCACTGCGTTTGTCTGACCCCAGCCTTAGTGTCAGGTTTTGTCTTATAATATATGTATATGTTGTGAGTTGAAGCCAGGATTTATAATTGGCATTTAAGCCTGAGATACATATCCAATGATTTGCACGTCAATAATCTCACTTATATTGTACAGTTCTCCTGACATAAGCACTGCCCAGCACGTCAATGTATTAATTTGGTCTCCTCTGCAGCGTTGCTTTCCATTATTGGTCTAATACCCCTGGTCTTCCCCATTGTGTACTAAATGGCTTTAGGCCATTCTGTACCTCTGTTTGTTTGTTTGATAATTTATTCAATCCTCTCCAGGGAAGTACTACCCTTTTTGGGTTACAGGTGATCACCCACACATTTTTCCATCATTGGTGTTGTTTTGTTTTTGTATTAATATTTAATAAAAACAGAAATATTTTACATTGAAACCTATAGGATTCGCTGATTAAACCTGCTGAATGAAAGCACTGAAAATCAGGGCATTTCACTCACTGACATTTCAGTGCTGTTCGGTGTTCTCTGAATAGACTAACCTATCAGGTCTATCCACTAAAAGGTGAAACTCTGGAGAACTGTTGGAGAAGTAAACATTCTAGGTCAAAATAGCCAAACCAGAAAAATTCTGCCATTTAACTCACTATCCAAATCGTCTTTTTTGACCTAGAATTTTCACTTCTCCAGCAGTTCTCCATAGTTTCACCTTTTAGCGAATAGACTGAATATTTGGTAAATAGTCGAATGGCCACGAAATTGCATCGTACGGGGAAATTCAAGGTTCGGTGCAATTTCGGAGCCAATTCAGCTCAGGGTTATTCAGAGAGCGGTGAAAATCAGGAGAATGACCAGAGAATGGAAAATTCTTGGTCAAAATAGCCAAACCAGAAAAATTCTCCCATTCATCTCACTTTCCAAATTGGCTTTTTTACCTAGAATTTTCCATTCTCCAGTCATTCTCCTGGTTTTCACCGCTCTCTGAATAACCCTGAGCTCTCTTTGAATAACTCCTCTAGTGTGCAGGAGCCTGGAGGGGCGGGGCTCTGATACTTGCTGAGCAGAGGGAGAGTATAAGAGCTCCATGGGGAACTAATCTCCACCCAACATTGGCCACAGAACACACTGCAGCAGGTAACGGTTGACATTGCTTGCCTGGGCCTTGGCACCCCGCACAGGGCTCCCTATCGCTGCACTGTCAGCAGCATTTCTGCCACACGGAGTAGAACTGTGGCAGCTATGCCCTGCAGGCTAGGTGTGACAGCCTGCCCTCTGCCAACTGTCTGATCTGGAGCCATTCCTCTCCCTGGGGAAGGGAGTTCATATATGGGAGGGGAAGCTGAGTGTTGGCATCACTTGGTGCGGCCGTGTAAGCAGTAAATTCCACCAATCAAGGCTTTATTAAAATTAATAAAAAAAATGCAAAAATGCTGTACTGCGCTCTATGTACTGCGAACCCCAAGCAAGACCTGACTGCTTTTCTATGATCTTGTCATGGTGTTTGCTGAGGTGGTGACTGACAGGATCCTGAGGTGGCATCGGGGCTGCTGTTTATTGTGCCATGCCTATTAATTTCATTGCATTGACTCTACAGTTAGAGATGTATATCTCTACTAGAAAAAAGTCTGGCACACCCCCCCCCCCCCCCCACATCTCCTTCCATTCATTTCAATTTCAATTGGGAATTCTGAATAACCAATGACTCCCTTTTTAAAATCTGCTTGGCTCACCCAAAACAGTTTTGTATTAAATGGACACTTCTCTACGAGAGAACCGTGTACAGTCAAATATTAAGCAATGTTTGTGTCAGGTTAGACTGGTTTAAACTGTTAATTTTTTTAAAATTTTAGGGTGAGGAAGGTGTGTGGGTCCCCCCCCCCCCTTTATTGAAATGCTTAAGGAGCTCCCATCAGCTTCATTCTCATTTGCATGTGCATTGTTTTCGTGGTGTGCCTGTTACTTTGTAAACATTTTAAAGTGGCTGCACTCTACAATAAAAGTGAATTAAACTAAAAAAATCAAACCTGAAGCTGAGACAGCAGGTGTAGCCGGGCCTGATCACAGGAGCTTACAGTCTAATGGCTTTGGGGTGAAGGAGAGCAAGAGTAGCAATCATCACATTAATGGTCAAGATCATTCCTAGCTTTCATATCAACACTGAGGGTCAGAGGGGAATTTAGTCAGGGATGTAATAACAAGCCTTTTCTTGAGGGCCCTTGCAGGCGACGTGTGTGCAGACTGATGGCTCTAAGCCAAGCTGGTGTCCTGACGTTGGTATCTGACCTGGTGATCAGCAGGCAGGGAATATAAACCCTTGGTTGCTGTGTGGGCACAGGATACCCCTCCACTTCACACAACCGTCACAGCCTGATGGTGGAAGGAGGGCACTCCCCACAGCCTGAGCCCTTAAAGGGTCACTGCCACCAAAGAATGAAATGTCCTTATTGTATTTTTATGTTGCTGATATCTTCCATGTGGAGGTTTTTTTCTTGTTTTAAATATCTGTCACTGGGTGCATTAATTTTTATCGCTGTGCTGCGCCCCCCCCCCCCTTGTATCTTTACACTTGTCCTTGCTGTGGTTTTGGCCATATAATTGAGTCTAAATTGGGCACACCATGTATTGTTTTGGATGTAATCCAAGGGAGTCGGCGAAGTCTTAAACTTGCTACCATCTTTTATCTTCGCCTACACCTGTGTCTGTACTTTTGGCCCGGACATAGGTGGGTATAGGGATCCAGCAGAGTGTACTATACCACATTGCAGTGTTTAGACCCACCCGCAGCAAGGACGTCATGGCACACCCCACAACTGGAATGGGTTAAATGATGAATTCAATAATGGTTAGCAAAGACCCTTTTAAGGTTCTTGTGCTGATGCATGGGTATAAAAAGGAAGATCGAGGCCTGCACCAATTAGTTTCTGCCTCGATCTGCTCTGCACACACCTTTTCTGGAATGTGCTAATGTGTAATTTGGGCTCAAACTTGCCACTACTTGTAATGGGTCATGTGACCCCCCCCCCCCCCAGGTATGGGTCTATGATTGCATGACAGCTCACGGGATTATGTCTGTTCAGTTAAAGGAACATTTCTACTGATCCTGCCCACTTTAGTGTTTAACATCCTCAGGATGTGAGGTGTGCCAGCCTAGTCTCCATAAACACGTTTCCTCCACCGCACTCACCGGCAGCCAGGATATTGAATTTCCCAGCCGCTGATCACTCAGACAACCCGCGATGACAAACCTTCTCAAAGGGGCAGCCCATGTATCAGTTCTGCGCATTCACACGCAGCTCATCATTTTGCACAGGCGCCGCGTTACAGAACTCGCGTACTTGACCTGCACAAGTCCCAAGCGATGCGCAATTTAGATCCTGTATCACGCAATGTGTGTAGCAAAGCTATAGGGTCGTCCAGATTCTGAAGCTTCTGAGCTGTAGAGCAGGTGCTGTGCGCACAGCGGGACAAAAGGTGAGTGAAGTGACATTACCTAAAGGAACTGGGCAGATGCTGTCAGCAGCATCTGCTCAATTGAGGCCAAAAGAATGTGAGCTTTATGTTACAGTATCCATTTGACTTTGTAAATATTCTCTGCATCAGAAGTGTAGAAATCTTTAAATCAAACTGTCCAATGGACTAAAGTGGAAGCCCCATCTACTTGTCCTGATAAGAAATGATTAAACAAAATAGCATTACGTCACTCCTTGACCACATAGAAAACCAACACCTTAATCAAACACCTCACAAACTAACATCTTCTATTTAGTTTAACTAGAACACTTTTTGCATTGCAGTTTTCCCACACATTACAGATCTCTGTAATATGCGCTGTATGAGCGTAACAGAGCTCAGATAAATCTCAAACAATAATGCAATTTATTAAATCATAGTTTATTAATCTTGTAACAAAGATTGTCATCTGCGCTCACCTCTAATTCCACGCGAAACAAAACTGAGAGGTTCTAGTTCACTTTAAATGGCCATTGAAGTGTAAGCTCACCAGCCACGTCACCTCTGGTCAGGTGAGTCCTACCTAATGAAACCAAGAGCTGCTTTCTAAGCAAAACCACAAACTCATGCCGCTTACAGGGATTGAGCGCAGATAACACTTTTTTTTTTTTTCTGCACGTATTAATTTTTTTTTAAAAAAAATAACGAGTATTTTGATATTCAATATTAAAGAGTGCAACATCATTGTTGCCTTTTTTAAAAGGGGATGGATGCTGTTGCTTTTAGAACAAAAAAGCAGACCTTTATTTCCATGTTGGATATTCTAGGAAAGGACAGACCCTGGCCTTTCTAACGATGCCTCAATTGGCCTTGCAGGACATACGGGTACAAAGGACCCCTGCATCTCCAATGGGATTCCCCTGCCAGGCAGGGGGAATACCTGTTTGATGTAATCATGTGCAATGATGTTGGGGGGCAGTCCCACAGCAAGGGCTGGGTTGACATGTCAGCCCTCTGTGGCTGAAGCCCCTGCTTGGAGCCAGTTCAGCGTCGAGCAGGGACACAACAGGCCAGACGTGGAGCATCCCCTATGGGGGATGGGAATTCCCAGGATGCTCCATGCACATCCAAACAGTGCTGGGGCCTTCAGTATACCGGAAGTACTTGGCGCTCAGAGCGCGAGTGCTTAGCAGGCAAGCAGCAGGACCAAATGTAAAGGAAAAACCTGCATGTTCCAGGAGTCGGGTGACTTGTTTTTGCGGGGTGGGGTTCCCCCCCCCTTTCATCCCTGTGACTAATAGTAATGAAACTTGAAGACCTTGTGGATGGTGTGGTGCTTTTATGATTGGCTTCATAGCTTGTCTTGGAGACAATGGCAGTTCTGTCTTTCAACAGAGTTGATCTATTGTGACGGATTTGGGGTTCCAGTTGTTTTTATCGGATGTGGCCTTAAAAAGGGTATTTTATAACTAGATGCATGATGCCACGCTTTTGAGCAAGAGTACTGATTTTTACTTTTTTTCAGGTACTCGCAATAGAGTAATAAATTTAATGTCATGTGTCTCTCGGATATTTGGGCTTTTCTCCTGGGACCTGTACTGTGGGGAGGTTCAATATAAATGTGTGCACTCAACCTAATACGTCCGTCAGATTGCCAGCCTTGGCCATGTTTAGACTGGTTTTTGAGTGATGCTTTGGGCTGATGTCTGGGTGTAAAGGTGATGCCAAGCAAGGGGTTCAGTGATTGGACTAGTGGAGGCTGACTTTAGCAGATCTTTTCATTTGGGTTACAGAGGGATGCTATATCTAATGAACGTTTGTGTATTCTATAAAGGCTCGCAACATTTGCGCTCGTGGTTAGTGCTTTGAACTATCACGTACAAATGAACCTCTACAGCAGCCATTCATAAAATATTCTTTCTTTGCAGGTTTATAAACATGGATTCCCTTTCTGCATCAAATGGCAGCTTCGCCCTCAATCTTTTCCGAAGGTTAAGTGAGGATAATGAGTGCAACATCTTCTTCTCTCCGTTTAGTGTGTCTTCAGCACTTGCCATGGTCTATCTCGGTACCAAAGGCAACACTGCTGCCCAGATGTCTCAGGTATGTCATTGACCTTAAGGTACACCTGGAAACACGTTTTAAGTTGTTGTTTTTGGCTCAGAAGAAAAACACACCATTTAAGTATGTTGCAATTGTGGAATCAACAGACGGCGCTTGTTTTAATACATTTTTTTTTTTCATTCTGAAAGACAAATAACTCACGTTTTTATTCTGGATGCGCTGCTTCTCTCCTCTGCATTCAATGGCTGCTTCAAGCATTACTTTACCCCACACGGAGTAAACCTATTGCTAACCTAAAATCATAATACATTCTTTAATAAACAATTGTTACAACCACATCTGGAACTAAACAAATCTATCCGGCATCATAATATAACCTCTGGATGACACCCTTTGTCACTTTAAATCTGAGGTTGTCCAGGACATTATTATATACAGTAAACAGACTCTGGCTACTGGATTCTTTAACATAATGCCTCTACAGCTCTGCCAGTCTCAGCCTGCTTCATTCTTTAGCCGTGTTGGTGACATGTGGCTGTAGTGGATCCATTATACAAGCTGTTTATCCAGGTGGACCACATTGAATATAACCGACTGACTCTCATAACATTTTCCAGTATTCCCTTTTTTTTTTTTTTTTTGTGCTTTAAATTCATACATCACCTGTATTTTGGCATCGGAAGCCACATTCCCTCCAAACATGTGTCAGTAATCCTATGCCCGGCAACTTCTTCACCTCACCGTTGGTAATCATTTGCATCTATGCAGATGTTTCTGGTGATGGTGTTTTATTGGTTGTGTTTGACACTCTGGCAGTGACATGGTTAATCCCAGAGTGGGAATTGATCTAGTTAATGGTGGCACTTCAAGGGGTTAACTTTATCGACACCATGGTAGTGAAAGGGTCCCACACATGCAGTGGCACTTGTATTGCTACGTCTATGCTAATGGCACCTCCAGGGGTTAAATGCACAACGCTTGCAGACAGGGCAATTTGTGACACCCCAATGTAGGTTCTGGAGTTGCCACGGGCTCTCTAAATCTCCCCTCTGGCTCCTGAATAATTTACAATGCTATTATGTTTCTGTTGGGTTTCCAGATCCTTTACATGGGTAAAACTGTATTTTAGCGATTTCCCATTAATCTGCCATCCTTGGATGGTTTTCTGCCTACCTGAAACAGATTTTTTTTTTTTATTCTGGACACACTAAATCAGAATTACTAAACCACTGAGACATCCATATGGCACAAATTAGTCCCTGTGGCTGAGACCCAGCAATCGCCCCCTGCTGGTAGGAGGGTAAGGCAGCAGCAGAGCTATTGACAATTCAGTTATGGGCTTGTCAATGACAAAATAAAAAATGCTCAATACTTCATTCTGCATACTGTATACTTTTTGGGGGGTGATGTTTAGTACAGATTGTCATATACTTGATATATCTCCAGGCTGACCTACCCTGATGCATCCCCAGCTTTCCAAATGTTGTGCAATCTGCTGCTCATTGAACACGAGCACATAGGGATTGAATATACTCCATAGAAAACACATGTACACTACAGTCCTGTTTTGGCACCATTCATCTACATGCCAGGTCTGACTTGTTTTCCTGGATACACATTTCTTTGTTACAGGTACTGTGCTGTCCTGTAAGATGTCGTTGCAGGAGAGAAATGTATAATGGTGTTTTGAGACCCCACTAATTGTTACATTCATACATACTGCAGGGCAGTGCTTTTCACACACAGCCCATAAGCGTGTTTTATGTCTAGAATAGAACTTTGGATAATGACGCCAATAATCACACTTGCACTGAGATGTTTACGTATTCTATGGATTGCTGTACTGTGAACACTTTCACTGATTTCTGTCACAGGGAATTAGTGTACAAGGAGAACGTGGTGGAGTTGGCGCTTCTTGTCTACTGAGGCCTACCTCGTGGTGCACTCTTGGGCTTGCTGCATGGTTCCTTACGATGTTGGCTTGCTCCGTGGCCCTCAGGAGTAAACAACTCAGAGAAAATATATTACTGACATTTGCTGGTCTCATCAGTCAATTACATTCCCTGTATCTCATCAACAGATCGTTTTGGCTGTGTTAGCATATTTTGTCCTTGTACTATGACATTCTATGAATTGGTACCTAGAGTGTTTACATGAACACATTGCAGGTGAATGTTCAATCCCAGTCGCTGTGATCTGCCAATGATCTGTTATCATATGTAGGCTCCCTCCTTTGCAACATTTAACTCTGCCTCAAACTTTTTTCAAAATATCTCTAAATGCACATTATTTCGGAGAAGCCCTTCGGCTCACTGCCATAATCCCCATTGCCCCTTTCCTGATCTAACTCCCATTACTTCTCATTCGCTGCAATTAAACCTCACGTCGCTGAACTCCACTCATCCTTAGATTGTAGTTTCTTGAGCAGGGTCACCCGTCATATTGTTAAACCAGCAGTGAAGAATAATAAAAATCAATACAGGGTGATACTGACCTGGTTATCGAAGTTAGTCAACTCATTATCTAAAAATGAGGGGAGGGGGTTCCACTTACCCCCATCTCAACTCCAGGTCTCCATTGACACACTTCAGGTCTGCTACTCAGTGGTATGGATGGCTTGCATTGCAAATGCAGGAAGGGCTATTGGCCAATTAGTGCTGGTCATATCCCTGGCAGACTCTCTGGATAAAGGGGGTGGTTTTTTTCCCCTTCCCATTATAAATCCCATCTATGCAGATGGCAGTTTTATAACCCTGCAAAACACCATTCTCCATGTGTACTAATACAGGTAGAGGAAGAAGCGTTTGGCCCCAGGTTCAGCTCAGACGGCCACTCTCGCTAGGCATACAGAGCTGAGTGGGTCAGGGAAAGTGCTTTGTGCTGCAGTTTTGCTCACTGGGGAAACATGGGAGCTTGTTCTCATACCTCCTGCCTGGTCGCTATCTGTGACGAAGCTGACGTAATGCACCCATCAGCGACGTCCTTCATCTATCAGGCAGAACCTTGAGGCCCACTGCCATCCCTTCCTGCATAATTCACTCTTCACCTATATCAGCCACAGGAGGCATCACACAGGGAAGGGTGGCAGTGGGCCACCGACCAGGGCCCTTGAGCAATGAAATGCCTGAATATTCAACCCTCACTTGGTGAATTCAGTGGTAGCCAAATGGGGGACTAAATGTTTTTTATGAAGTCTAATATATGAAATTTTCTAGTGCATTGCACAACTAACCGAGTACTTGGGTCTTTTTAAGGTGCTTGTAAACTGCTAGAACTTCTGGATTATATGTTCTGTTTTTACTTTATCAGAGCAAACCTAAATATTTGCATCAATGAACTAACCAGTCCAGTTTGCGTGAATTCCTGAGCCCGTGTTTGGGAGTTTGTTTAGTTAACTCCCAATTGGTTTTATTACAATAATTCTAGTGTATTCCTTACTAAAAAAAACTAGGTGCTTCAGTTTGAAAAGGCAAAGGACCTACATACAGATTTCCAGGCACTGATTTCTGCTATCAACAAGCCGGACACGGATTACATCTTGCGGACAGCTAACCGGCTCTATGGAGAGAAATCCTTCACCTTTCTTGCCGTATGTCTTTAAATGATACATCTTCAATGAATTGTGTTTTTGGTTTTTTTTAATTTATTTTTTATAACCTCTGATCTCTTCATTAGGAGTTTCTAGGGTCAACTATGAGGTACTACCTTGCGGATTTACAGTCAGTAGACTTTTGTACAAATGCTGAAGAATGCAGGAAAGAAATTAATGCCTGGGTGGAACAAAAAACTGAAGGTGAGCATAGGCTGCTGTGAATGAGCAGTTTATCAATACATTGTACTTAAGGACTTGCATTGTTGTTGCAGGAACTGCTCTTGCATTGTGCTTGCTGGTCTCTTTACGATCAGGTAGTATTTAACGCTAGGGTGGCCATAGGGCTGATTTAACATAGGGGCTGATGGAGCAGCAGCTTTATGGCCCAGAGAAAGTATAAGCATTTGGGCCCATGTATCTCCTACTTCATAGAAGCTACAGGGTCATGTGAGGTATCACCGGAAAGGCCAGAACATGGCCTTTCTGAGGATGCCAAACATGACCAGGTTTAATGTAACAAAAGATAAAAATGAAATTTCATTAACCTGGCAATATTTATCGCTGCTGCACTAACTCAGCATGACACTTATCATGTCACCAAGTGTGGAGGTGATGGCACAATCCATTTTTATGAATTGTTACATCAAAAACCTAAACCTCACACTGCAGCGAAGAGCACTGGGGTCTTTTGGACACCTGCTCACTAATCTTTATACCTCAAGGTCAAGTGAGGTGTCATTGGACAAGTCAGCGTCTGGCCTTTGTGTTGATACCAAACGTGACTATGTAAAATCGAAAGCAAAAGTAATTTGGCGATGGCATTGTCAATTTGTCATGTATAAAATGAGCAATACCACTGTCATTGCTCACCTTTTAACTTCCCACACTGGGAGCAAGGTCAGTGTTTTATACATGGTCATATTTGTATTTCTGGAACGACTGTGAAATTTTAATGTTCTTGAACCCAGGACATGCTTAAACAAGAGATCTCAATGTATCCTTCCTGGTAAAATACTTTACAAATATTATTCATAAAATCCCCTCCTAAGACACAAGGAAAATATATTTTTTTCTTAGTTAAAATTTGTACAGTAAATATGTAGGAAATATATTCACTGTTACCTTGACACAAAATGCACCTGTAAACATGTATGGTAATAGAGATCTAAGTGACTTTAGACTGGGGAGATTTGATGGCGTCTGGGAGGTTATTCCATATTTGCGGTGCTCTATAGGAAAAGGATCAAGCTGCTTTCTTGTGTTGTGGTACTGCAAGTAAGGAGCTGGTCCTGGATCGGATTTTAGGCTGAGGGAAGCAGTCTGTTCAGGTAGGATGTAGCTTCCCAGAAAAGCTCTTAAACACCAGGTTGGAAAGGTACATCTAGATTTCAGCGTCAGCCAGTTTAGTTCATTACATGACCCACCATTGTGACATGGTAAGTTACCTTGTATAAACTCCTTCTGCAGCTTTGTGCTACAATGGAAGTTTTTGAAGGTGTGTTTGTGGGACAGCTGCATACACTAAATCTCTGTACAACAAATGCTTATGCTGGCTATTGAATACAATCTGCTTTCTTACCGTGGGGCTGCGGTAGGATTTGTTTCTGTACAGGGCTCCTAGTTTAGGGTAAAGTTTAGACAAGGGTTTTTTGATGTGGGGGGCCACAGGATAGATTTTGGGTCTAACCACATACCCAGATATTTGAACTGACTGGTCAGCATGCCATTTGATTTTGTCCTGACATAGATGGGGAGCTTGCAATTTATGTACTATTCCAAATAGCATTGTAACCATTATCTGCAATCCCCTTTTCTACCACCTGTGAATTGTTCTTGCTGCATTAGATTTGGTTTGCTGGTATAGATTAGTGTCTGTACAGTTGAGGCTTTGCAGACATTGGGCAGATCCTTTATGAATATCGTGAATGGCAGTTGATCGAGTATCGAGCCTTGGTACACAAGTGGCTGGGAGGCGGAGGGAAGCACTGTCAGAAATGGACACATATTGCAATCACCAATACCGGAGTTGGAATTTTTGTAATGAGATGCCATGGTCTGTCAAAGGCCTTGGCAAAATCAAGGAAGTTTGGTTTCCTTGTTCCATGCCAGCTTGGTTATCATTGCAAACTTTTAAGGGCAGTTGTAGTTGAATGAATTCGACAAAAACCAGATTGATCTGGGGGTTAAATAGTTTGGATATTGATAATAACATAATTGCGTGTACACCCTTCCCCAAATTTGACATAGGATGCAGTGATATTGGACAGTAGCTGGAAACCAGTATTGTCACCCCTCTTATGGATGGGTACCACCTTCAGTCTTTCAGAGTTTGGGTTTGTATCCAGCTGCCATTGATTAGGGTTGCGACAGGTTTTGCACTTGCCAGCACAATTCTTTATTTGTTAGTTTAATACTGACAGGCACTGATCTAGAACTGAATTTCTGATACAGGGTCTTTGCATTTGGGGCCTGACCTGTGTGGCCTTTCTGAATGCATGTCATCTGTCAGCTTCGCAATCAGGGTGGTGTTGTATCCAACAAAATAATAAAAGGAATTTGCTACATCTAGGTGTTGCAAGGTTTGGTTTACCCCCCCCCCCCCCATCCACTCCCAACTGGCTGCTCTCAAAGGTAATTACAATTTCTAGGGTTTGCAATGTCATT